>ARYC01002018.1:0-57888 GCA_000711775.1 Oxytricha trifallax
CCCCCTATAACTTTTGAAAATGACTATATATCTGGTGTTCCAGTGTCACACTCTTGCTCAGGAGCCCAAATTTAGTGGATTTGCTTAATTGCAGGTAATCTCATGAATTTCCGTGACCATCTTTTGAGGTCCTCAAAAACCCAAAAATGAAGGGCAAATGGTTATATAATGAAATTGCTGAAAATTGCTTATTTTGCATATATCTTTGCGCGTTTTGAAGATAAATACATTCTGTTTTTATATTCGTGTTCAGCGAGGTCTAAATGACCAGAATCATTATATTCGGGTGTTTTTGGGAAATATAAAATGGAAGTTGTATTTTGCCGGGGAAAGGTTCGGCCCTGGACAAATCTTTGAAAACCGAAAAATGGACAAAATGAACCCCCTATAACTTTTGAAAATGCCTATATATCTTGTGTTCCAGTGTCACTCTCTTGCTCAGGAGCCCAAATTTAGTGGATTTGCTTAATTCCAGGTCATCTCATGAATTTCCGTGACCATCTTTTGAGGCCCTCAAAAACCCAAAAATGAAGGGCCAAGGGTTATATAAGGAAATTCCTGAGAATTGCTTATTTTGCTCATATCTTTGCGCGTTTTTAAGATTAATTAATTCTGATTTTATTTTCGTGTTCAGTGAGGTCTAAACGACCAGAATCATTATATTCGAGTGTTTTTGGGAAATAAAAAATGGAAGTTGTATTTTGCCGGGGAAAGGTTCGGCCCAGGACAATTTTTTGAAAACGCAAAAATTGACAAATTGACCCGCCTATAACATTTGAAAATGACTATATATCTGGTGTTCCAGTGTTACACTCTTGCTCAGGAGCCCAAATTTAGTGGATTTGCTTAATTCCAGGTCATCTCATGAATTTCCGTGACCATCTTTTGAGGTCCTCAAAAACCCAAAATTGAAGGGCCAAGGGTTATATAAGGAAATTGCTGCAAATTGCTTATTTTGCTTTTATCTTTGCGCGTTTTGAAGATAAATCTATTCTGATTTTATATTCGTGTTCAGCGAGATCTAAATGACAAGAATCATTATATTCGGGTGTTTTTGGGAAATATAAAATGGAAGTTGTATTTTGCCGGGGAAAGGTTCGGCCCTGGACAAATTTTTGAAAACCCGAAATTGAACAAATTTTCCCCTTAGTGTTATATGATTAGCAAGGATTTTATTAGCTGTAAAAATGTGACAAATTCTTAGTAATGAGTCAAGCTTTATCTTGATCGAATGAAAATTTTTGTATCTCTTTTCGAGCTTTAATACTATACAATATTCGATCCAAGCTATGAAAATGAAGTTTTTTATTTAAAATCAAATACTAACTAATAAAAGATATAATTTAGAGAACTGCCGTATGACTCTTAACTTATGTTTTTATTAATATTTCACAATTTTCCTTTATTTACTCTTTTAATTTACATATTATATAACACTTTACCTTACATAATCCCTTATATAATTCTAATATAGCCTTAATTAATATTCTACTTTGTATTGAAATAAATCAATAAACTACTTTAATATTTTTTGTGTTTTGAGTGTGTTGTCTCTAATTCACTTAGATTTGGAAATTTTCTGGCTTATATTTTAAGTTTTTAGTTTTATTCTACTCAGATTATTGTAATGGGCATTGTATATTGAATATATCACCAAAAATTTGATTTATTAAAATTTTTGGTTATTTCGCTTTTATTTATATATTTGCAGATTAACCCTTAAATTTTAGATCTGCGTTGCCCAAAAATTTTTGATTTTTCTTTTTTAATAATGACCTGTTGTTTCTCTTTCTTTATTTTTTTAAAAGCTGTTTGTCATTATATGATGGTATAGGAATATTTGGTGATAAAAAGATGTCGAGAAAAATTTTAGATTTATGAATAATTTATAATTGCTATTAGATAAATCATTAAAACTCATTTGGGTCACTTTCAAACTTTTAGCTGTTTTGTTTATTTTATTAATTAATTTCAAAATGCTATTGAGTTTCCTCTAAAAAATTTTAAAACTAGAGTTCAATAGAGCTTATTATAATAGGAGAGCCCCTTTATTTGAAGATTTATGATTTATGTGGTCCAATTAAGTTTACATGTTGAAATCTTGTATTAATATTTAACAAGTAAATTATGATTAAATTATAAAATATTAATAATTTAATGAAAAATTTAATCAAATAATTATTTTGCCTATATTTTTTTTATTTTAGCAAAATAATTTTATTTAAAGTCAGAAAATTATTTAATTTAATTAATTGTCTTTTATTATTAATACTATTTATTCAAATAATGGTAAATTTTTTTATATTTGATATAAAAACCCGTTTAGTGTAGGAGATCTCGCCGACACCTGGGAGAGCTGGACTGGACAGTGAGATCTGGATGACACCTGTAAGAGCTGGAAGACATCTGAGAGCACAGAGGGGATGACATGAGAGCTCGGCGTCAACACACTATTACTATTTAACTTGGTTGTATGTTATGCTTAATTATTTATAAATTCTGCTTAATTTGCTTCTGCTCATTAGAAAATTGGGGTATCGTTACTAAAAGATGTTTGCTCTTTGTTGAAGTAATAAATGCTAAAATCATTAGAACTACTGCCATTAATTCAAATAATAAACTTATTCATTGTAAAATTTATCTATTTTTATTAAAGCTCTTTTTTATTTTGCTGAATTTTCTTAATTAGTTTCAAGGAACACTTTTTAATTTTTGATTTTGATAATTTTAATATGAAATTATGTCTTATGTTATTTGGTCTCGTGAATACTTCTAAATTGAACTGATCAGGGGCAATTGCTGAATGAAGACATATATTTAGGCTTTTTAAAGAGCTTTCCAACTTTTGAGAAGATGGCATTATCGGTAACGTGGCACCTGAGCATGTCTTTCATGTAGCCCTTCTTGAATATATGAAAGCTCTCGTTATTGTGAGGTGTGTACATGCCAGACCCTTTGTGTTATTTCTTATTTTTTGTGTGTTTAATCCACTCCCTTTTCTCAAATTCATCAAAGCCGTGAATTTACAGGAATTATCTTGACACATCTTTCTTTTGGTTCATAAACCACATTATGTGTATTCCTCTTTATTGCACCAAATCTATTGGCTATCTTGGAATTTCTCGCCAGAGATTGTATCATAAGGAACTCCTTATTTTATTCTATTGTCAGTGTTTATTGGTCAGAATTCGTAAAATTGTTAGTATCTTTGTCAAGTGTCTTTAGCAATTAGTTCCCACATTTAATAATTTCTCACGTCTCAAAAGAATATTACTGGTCCACTTATTATTTTGTAAGTTGTTTATTATATTTTCTATTGAATGGTAAAAAGCCTATACCCTTCTTATATCTCTGACTCAAGTTTTGCAGGACCTTCTGGAAATTCCTAAGTACTATTGTCATCTCTCTTGTAGTCTTATAATTTATTTTTTATGAGCTTTTTTGCAAATATTTTCGTATCACTTAAAATTAAATGCCCTTTCCATAACCTTGAAGCAGTGCTGACATGTGCGTTCTTTTAGTTTTATTGCACTTCTTGATGTCTAATGGGCATCTCTATGATAATTTGATTGATGAAATTCCGGTGAATTTAAGCACTCATGGGTGGTTGGTTGCTCATAGTAGTTGCACAAGTATTATGAAGAAGCCTTGATCTTCTATTCTTTCATTCTTTTTGGCGTGAAGTTATAATATATATATATATATATATATATATCTATTAGAAGTTAATTAACTCTCTTACTACTTTATCTTGTTTTTTATATAAATATTTGAAAAAGTGAAAATTTAGGAGGCCAATATGTTCTGAGTAGAAACTTAGGCAACAAATCTCATTGTGGTTTAAGGGTTATTAATTTGGTACAGGCCCACATGTTTACAAACCATTTTTTCATGATTTTATGTAATACAATAAAATTAAAAATTACATATAATTTAAATGAAGAAAGCAAGAATTTTTTAACATTATTTTAATGTATAAATATTTTGCCTTTGTTAATTAATTAGCACATCATGTCATGACAGTCATTGGTACTTATTAAATTTCAAAACAAATAATTTTATATATAAACACTTCTTCTTATAGTAAAAAATTATCTAAGGGGCAGTTATCTCTCAATTTAAAAAATGGTTATTCTATGGGCAACCAAGTTAAGCTATATATTATTTGTAAGTAAAAATTTACCCAAAACAGCAATAATAATTCATTTTTACAAACTCTTTAATAAACTTCTGAGTATAGCTGTATATTTATATGAGTTTCAAGCAGAGATTATTTATCGAACAAAAATACATAGTAAAAATAAGTGAAAACTTAGGATGAGTAACTTTTTTTAAGTAAAAACTTACAATGGAAAAATTAGAATGAGAGTGTAAGTAAATATCTCAAATATTAAAATTTAAATGCATATAGTGTCAAATATGTATATATTATAACAATTTCTTAAGTCACAGTCATGAACCCTACCTATGATGGGGTTTAGGTTCAAAGGTTTAGTTCGATTAATTATTTTATAAGAATAATATTTTATAATTCCTGAAAATGGAAACCTTTTATATTAAACTTATTTCATATAAATTTCAATAATATATACTGGTCAGATTGTATAGGTTTCGCTCAAGCCTGAATTTAATTAACTATCATATATTAAAATTATGAATCAAACAATAGATCAGGATAGTTAAATGAATTCGTTTATTGTTATTATAGGTTAATTTTAAAATTATAGATCAATAGAAAGCCAGGACGTCCATAGGCATGACGTTAGAGAGTTCGAAAATAAATTTAGATAAAAAATGACTCGATTAATTTTTTAAGACACAACACTAAGATTCTTATTTTAATATATGTAGAAGGGTAATTTTACCTAACGATGACCATGTTACCATGAGGTTCATCAAGGACTTCTTATCTGGCGAAAAACTGCTCTTAAGATCTAGGGAGGTTGTGTAGCTGAAAGTACCTTACTATGAAGAGCTTTCTGTTTAAATATATTCAAGGAGGTTCAAGAAGACCCATTGATAACAAAATATATGATCTACTACCCTCACTATCATGTCCTCCCTGCCAGAAAATATTTCTATGGGGTGTTAGACACTGTCAATACTAACTATCTATCTATCTATCTATCTATCGACTCTTATAAAGTAAGCATTCAGAGCCAGAAACTTAAGTGACACTATTGAGGAAGAGAAAGAAAAAATTATAATAAAGTAAGATGTTTATAGATAGCTAGAAAATGAGCCATTTTACTCAAGTTAGTTTTTTATATTAATTTATTATTTATTTAAAGTCAAAGGGTAAAGCCCTTTCCATGCTAAGGTTGAAATCTAAGCCTCAATCTCATAAATAAAAAAGATATGCCCATGAATCACTGCTTGTTTAATGATTATATAAGCAAAAGTCAGGGTAAGAGATCACTCGGTGGGCAACTTGGGGACGTCACCATGACTAAGGAGTCTTATCTTGAAAGGGTGCCAGAAAAAATTCCATGCAATGAACAATTCTCAAAAAGAGTGATAACCTATGTTTTATTTGCTATTTTAAGAGTTTATATAATTTTCATTTTTTCTATATGCCTTAATATAAATCTTTTTATCGCTTATCCTTATATACTCTCTATTAATATTTTAATGATTTAAATATGAGCAAGCTCGTCCAACTAGAAGTAGCTTCCTATCACTTCTTGTCTATATTAGTGCTTAATTTAAGAAAACACCTGTTCTATACAATGAGACTTTGTCAAGCAAGGAGTATCATACAGACACTGCCAGTTATAGAATTTTACATTTTCTTGGACCGCCTTGTTATAGTGACTTCTTAAATTATCCCCTTAAATCACTATTCTTGATTCAAAACCCCAAAACCCCTTAATGAGGTTTATAAGTGCTTTGATTCGTAGGGAATTTGTTAGGGGTTGGGGTTATTAATTAAATGCGAGAAAAAAATAGCAAGATTTTGGGGTCTATTTATGATGAAGAGTATATAGATTTAGTGTTTAAACTGCGATATGGATGGGATATATACAGTGAATAAGTCAAACCAGTACTCAATTAAAAGTAAATTGCACTGCTCTTAAAGAGAAGTCCTTCAACTGTTCGCTCCCACTGCCTTATAGCTGTATAACTAAAGCAATAATAGCTGAATTCAATGCCTTAGAGGAAGTCAAAAATTCAATAGAAGCATATTGACTATCTTATTAATGAAAAAACTTTGAAGTATTGGGCTCACTTCTCTCTTGACCAACGAGCTATTATGTTTCACCCCCAGTTCCCTGAGTTGAAGATCTCTGCATAGTCTGTTGCTAACATTTATAAACGAAATGGTATCTCTTACAAAGGTGTGAATCGTATCAAGAGAGTGATTGATTTCACTCTGCCATTTTACAACAACAACTTAAATTATATTTATAATTAAATGCAGAGAGTCTAATAGAATAATATTAAGTTTATACATGCTGACGAGGCTGTGTTTACCTTCAACACTTTCATCTAGAAGTCTTGGTATAAGAAGCATAGTAATATAGAAGTATATGACTAGAAAGTCAAGGTATAAACGATGGCAATTCTTGGAGGAATTAGTGAAGATACTGGTTTAGAAACTTATGTTATTCATCCTCGCTCTATTAAGACAGAGCAGTAAATATAGTTCTGAGAACAGCTGAGAGAGAAGAACCCTGAATAAGAGATAATACTGTTTGTTGATAATCTTTCTGTTCATAAGACTAAAGAAACAAGGAAGAGTTATGAACAACTTAGAATAACACCAGTGTTCAACGTACCTTACAGTCCATAGTTTAATGGAATTGAGTTCTACTGGGGTATATTAAAAGGCCATTACAAGAAGATGCTGCTCTACCACTTGATGCATGACATACCTATTGATACAGTTGACTTTATTAAAAGCTCAGCGAAGAGAGTAGATAATTTATTGGCTTAAAAGCGTGCGAAAGAAGGGAGAGTGAATGTATATAAATAAGTTTTAGAGTTAAGTTAATGAATATATAAGTCACATTTAGAATTCTTTAGAGGGAGCTGGCTTCTCTTTCTTTTCTTCTATTTCTTGCTTACCTCCTCCTAAGTTTCTTCTCTTGCTGCCAGCTCCTGAATCTATGTTCATCGACTCTGGAGGCTAAATATTTGAATAAAGTCTCTTGCTAACTTCATACTTTGTCTGCGAATTTCGCTCTTTGTGAAGCTTGCTCTATTCCTTCATCAAGAAGATGACAGTTCCAGATTTTTCTAAAGAGTTAAGCCACAAATCTTACTAGAAATATAAGGGTGCTTCTGCAGCTCTGATAGCCAGCTATCACTTATCTTGATCCCTTGTTTGTCCTTATCTCTGAAGAGATGCTGTACCTTTTCTTATGAGATTCTTGAATAATTTCTTTCAAGTAATCACCTTTAATTGTTGCAAGTATGCAAAAAAATAGTTTCTTTCAGAAAGTTTATTTGACAACTGCTTCTTAGTAGGCAGGGACTGCGAAACCTCTGGGTCATTCATAGCATCATCATAGAAGTTAGTCACTGAGATTTCTGGATAGTCTGGAATCTCTGCAAACTTTACATCTTAAGTTTTCAAAGCTTTCTTCTCTTCGCAGAGTATTGCTCTTAGAAATGAAATTCTAGTACCTTCCATCGTTGGTAGAAACAAACCAACTACATAATCAAGATTAGTTAGTATGAGTTCATTACCTTGCTGCACCAGGTAGCGATGCAAATCCTCCTTGCTTCTAAATCTTTGAATCAATTCTTGTGCTTGCACTCTTTTCATTGCATCATTCATTGACTCCATCTTGTTTACAGATCAAAGAAATGATATTCAAAGATAAGTTTATTGATTTCAATTATATACCTCTGTAAAACTTACTATTAAATATGGGCATCCTATAGAAGGTCAACCTCTAAGAAGGATATGCAAAAAGTTTTGAGAACTGGTTTCAAACTTGAGAGATTGATATCAATTTCTACTGTTATAGTTCCATATTTTTAAATTTAAATTTGTGCGTACTTAATTAGGAGCAGCTCCTAAAATGCTAGTACTTAATTAGGAGCTTTAATTAATGCTAGTACTTAATTAGGAGCACCCTAATTTTAATCTATAATGACAAAATACCTCCTAAAGCAGTACGTACTTAATTAGGAGCAGCTCCTAAATTGGTACGTGCTATAATCAACTTATTATTGAAAGTTAATATGGTTACTTTATCACCCAGATTTAGAGCTGGATCGTCTCTTAGCATTCATATTTCTTCTATAATAATCTAAAAACTTCCCTTGAAACTTGTAGGCTTGCAAAGCTCTCATATAAGCTCTCAGTTATAGAGGTAGTTTTATAATTTTAAATTCAAATTTAAATATGAGCGCTAACATTTTAAGAAAAACAACAGCACTTCCATAAAACTAAATGAGACTGACCTTTGGCAGCAATAAAAAATGTGATAACTGTGAGATGAACTCACATAAGGAACTACCTGAGCTATCACTTGAGGTCTCTGTTATTAAAATAGAAATTAATAATAGAAAATAAATGGCAAACAAGTGTGTGGGAGACAGAGAGGAGGAGAAAGGTATTAATGAAATGCCTATACAAACTGAAGAAGTAGAAGTATACTTTTGTGAGTAGTGTGAGAGAGAGACTTCGCTCATAAATCTAGTTGGTATAGGCATATGAAATAGCATAGAGAAGCCAAGCCAACTATATACTTAAAGCACGATAAAATCGACGGAAAGTATGAGTGCTTCGAGTGCCATAAGCAGTATGCTCATATAAGAGATTTAAGGAAGCATCTTTTAAAAGTCACAAAAAAGATTTAGAAATTGAAAAGCATGAAGATGAATTGAAGCTACTGAACAAAAGAAAAACAAGAGAATCTTCGAAACTTGTAGAGCTTGAAAAAGCTAGTGAATCAGAATATGTGAGGAAATCACGCAACCTACTAGCATCCGAAATCACAAAGATCATGATTAAAATTCAATACAAAAAGATTCCTGTTCTTGCCTAAATTGACCTAGACACTTCACTTTAAAGCTACCTTATATTAGAAGAATCTTTTGATAAGAAAGTTATCAATGATCATCAGTATGCATACAAGGTGTATCCCTTCAACTATCTCTTAAGTGATGATAAATACTAGATGGAGTTTACAAATGAGTATCAAGTACTCACTCAAGCAAAGTTCAAAGAGTGTAGATACTTAATAAAGTTAGATGCTGTTCTCCTCGCCAAGGATCATGTTGCTTTCAGACTCCCACTCTATGAAATGACCCAAAGAGATTTCATTACAGATCAAAGAAATCATAAGTAGCTTGGATAAATAGCAACTCAGACCATACAAGGTATAAAAGAGCTTCACAAGTTAAGGTTTGTTCACAGAGATTTGAAGCCAGAAAATATAATGATAAACTTCTCAACAATAAGAGTAGCAATAATCGATTTCAATAGAGCCTAAAGAGTGGAAGTATCAAGGCTTGGAACTGTAATGGGAACTCAAGGGTACTATCCAGAAAGAGAAGACAGGAGAGATGGTGACTTTTAATGGGATGTGTGGGCTTTAGCAGCAATAATAATAGAGTGCGATATGCCTCGCAACGATTACTACTCTACAAGGACTGAGAAGGATGCTAAACATAGAATAAAGCAATTTATTGACAGAACAAAAGTATCTCAATCAATGAAACAAATGGCAGAATCAATAATAATAAAACCAAACTCAAGATCAGACATATAAATAGAGCAGATAGAGTTGTGGTTAAGTAAGATAAACTTCAGACCACTCCCACATGATCCTAAAGTGCATTTTGAGTGATTAAATTAAATAAATTTACTATAAATTTCACATTAAAACCTATTAATAACCCCAACCCCTAACAAATTCCCTACAAATCAAAGCACTAATAAAACTCATTAAGGGGTTTTGGGGTTTTGATTGCTGGTTCATTATGTGGATATTCAATCATAGCTGAGACTTCTAATGAGTTGATAGATTTAAGTTTTATGAAGTAGCCTTTCAACCCAAACTCCATGCTTATTCCGACTAAAGCAGCGAAAGTCTTTAGTTTTAAACCTATTTTTTGGAAATTTTAATTGTAATGAGGCCTAGTCCATGAATGAGTGCTGCTCAATCTGGTATGGCTTAAATATAATCTCATCGATTATTAAAATTCAAATCAATAAGTGAATTGCAAAATTAAATATACTAGATTAATCATATATAAATACAGGTTAATTTATATAAACAGCTTAATAAACAATAATTCATCCATAAATAAAATCAAACTTATATGTTAAAAATGTAAAATATTGTTACTATATTATTCATGAATATAATTTATCTTTCAAAATATTCTCACTTTATCTATTTAAATTTTAAAATTATTATAAGCTTATCTGAATTGATTTGTTAATGTATAATCATGAAATTAATAAATTTTATGAAAAATGAAAGTAAATTTTTAAATTATTTCTGTTCTCATTTATTTTCTGATTTTGAATCCTGAATTATTATTTATACATATAGTCAAGAAAATTTAACAAATTCATTTTATAAACAATAAAAATCATCAGAAATTCTGTAAATGAACTTACATTTACAGATATCTTAGTAACTAAAATAATGAATCAAAATATCTACAGATATTAATAGAGATTACTATAAATAAATTAATATTATAGCATAAATCAATGATGAAATTAAAAAAAACTAAAAGTGGGGCAAAAGTGAGAAAAATTTGCTACCTTTGCCCCACTTTTACTATCAAACAATAACTATCGATTAAATAACAATAATCGATTGTAAGATATAGAAAATATAAATAAAAAGTATAGTTTATTAATTAATTTCTACAATTTGAATTTTCAAAAGAATCTTGATAAATGTAAATAATTTTTCTGCCAAGGCTAACCATTTCCAAAAGTGATTTAAATCTTTAAAATCTCTACATTATATTGATTGAAGTATTACCATGATCGGGATTGAGGTGCTTATCATCACAGTGTAATTTGTCCTATTTTTCTTGTAGATATATTGAAGTGTGGAGGGGCTGCCTCAGATTACGGGAACTTTCTATGAAATAGCATGCATGGATCGAGTCTAAAGTGATAGTCCTTTTTGTTTTCTAGTGTTTGCTAGCTTATTATGAAGTTTATGTGATAGTCCTAAATATCCTTTATACTAAGAATTTCCTTTTATTGCATAGATTTTGACTTTTTCCTTAACTTAGAGAACTTTTATTACAAACCTGATTGAAACCTTTAATATCTTTGTAATATTTTGTATTGTATTCATAATTTTTTAATCTCCTTTAGGTTGAGTGGCCACATAGCACAGCAACAAAACATATTGGCAAACGTTATCTTTATATTAAAGTGAAGATATGAGTTTCATTATAGAGTATTTATAATTAATAGAATTAATAAATTGTTATATATCACATTCTATAAATCATGAATGATAAATCTGAAAATTTTGCAATTAAAGCAATCCATTCTAAAATGGGCAGCTCTCTGACAGCAATTTTGTTGGAACTCTATTTACTGGTTGTTTAAAGAAAATTTTAGTTGCTCAAGTGTTGATAAAGTCAAGAATGGACTTGATAAAACAGATTAAAATGAGAGAATTATGAATAATGTTCAGATTTCCTATCGTTATCACTCTAAAGTTATATGTTATTAAGGATTTAATAATATCTAAAAGCGCATTTATTTTACATATTGTTTATCAATTCATCAAACTACTTTATAAGGAATAGTTTTTTAAATAAAACATATGTCTGTGTTTATCTGACAACTTATTGTTGTTTTTTAATAGTAATTTCCAATTTTGACGTCATATAATAACCCTTATTAAGATTTGAACATTCAGGAATTCCTTCTATCAACTAGAAATTTGCTCTAAAACTTGAGATTATTAAAAATTTAATCCAGAGCAAACCAATAATACACAATAGAAAAACGTTTAACAAAATATACAGGGCAATAGAATATAGACATTCATTTACTTTTTAGTTAATAAGAATAGTTTTATTATATATAAAAAAATGGTGAAAATGGATTTAATTAAATATTATTAAATAAGTATTTTAATATTTAATAAAAATTTAAATCTTATTTTTCAAAAAATCAGTTTTTAACATTTTAAAAGCTCATATCATTTAACGCTCATGTTACGAAATCTATAAAACTAGATTCTTCCCTTAATCAATTTATTTCAGAATTCATTATTTAAGATAGCAATTACAATTTATTTTTTTCTGTTTATTATTTTTCCAATCAATAACGATTACAAAGATTTAAAAATCAACAAAGATGCAAATATATTTTATCTTTTTGCTATTGCAAAAAAACCATTTTACTTAAGTAAGTTTCAAATGATAGGTTCTAAAAAAATAATTGGAATTAACATTTTTATTATTCCTCATTAAAAACTAGCTATACTGATATGATGAATTTCATTAAAGGTGTGAAAAATAAAATATTTAAACAAACATATATAAGTTACTATGGAATTAGTATTGTTGCTATTGTTAAAATACATAAGAAATATGTAAAATTGATAAAATTTTTATAAATAGAGACTACTGTTTATTTAATAACTGTCAATAATTTGTTATTATGTAATTATTAATAATCTCATCACTCTCAAAATAATTAAATTATCAAATAAATATGTTATCGAATGTATTCCAGTCAAGAGATAGGTAATTAAAAATAAACTCGTATTCCTTCAATTCAAGTCCTGATTAAGAGTGATGTGAATGCACCTGCCAATGAGTCTCAATTATTTATCAATATAAATGCATAAATTATCTGCTAAGGTATGATTGGTAAGCAAGTAAGAAAATAATAGCATAATATTTAATATTCAAACCCAATGAAGATTACCCTAAATTTATGTATAATTAAGAATAATATTATTGTGTACTTTCTAAACTCTTAAATAAACCATTGCCTACGCAAAAATAGAAGTTGGTTTGAACCGCATAAGAGCATGCGCTCAGTTGAGCCTCTCTCTTTATGGTACTGTGGCTGATAATAAGAAAAATACAGGCTAGGAAATTTCAATATTCAGAGTGGTTGACCAAGAGACCTAAGGAATCTTCAAGATTGTTGTAAATGAAGAAACAGATGAAGAAGTAGTAGCTGAATATTATTTAAACAAGAATCACAGAAATCTTTCAATTTTCAGCTTTATTGCTTGCCATATTCTTCACTGAGCTTGAAGAATGCGACATACCGTATCTATTATATCTGGACAAAAGGTTATTATTTTCTACAAGATAAGAGTTGATGAATTGAACGGTATCCATATAGTTCTAACTTAATTTAGATGAAAGAGAATATGATGATGAATATGAAGAACAAGAGAAGTAAAAAATCTCACCTCTGAGCTATGGTTATTATATAGTAAGCATATTTATATGAAATTTAAAGTATTATATTATATTTTTAATTGCCAGTATGTTTAATTAAATACTACATAATTGCTTATTGAATTCGTGTCTGTTTTAAATAATATGTAGTCTATTTGTATTAATGATCCTCAATTTTACATATTTCTTATGTATTTATCAATATTATTGATTAAATATAAGTGACATTTAATTTTTACTACCGCCTAAATTAGTTTTGAAAATCGAGAACGCTTAGATTTATATAAATTATATTTATAATTAATATAAAATAATGTAAAAAATGCTATTTTAAGTAAGAGAAATAAAAGTGCAAATAGGTTTAATTTAAAATGGAGTCTAAAAAAATGAAAAGTTCATCTTTATAATTTTTGTCATTTGATTTACTTATTTTATTATATATAATTATAATTTAAGTAAAAGTTATTATTTGCTTGCCTAATTAATCTTATGTTTCCCATAATCTCTCATACACATTTAAATGAAGAGTTAAGAACCCGAACTTGATGATGATAAGGATGTTGCAGTATTGAAACTCAGTCAACTTGTTGTATTTAATTTTTTATGCTTTGTAGCAACCATTCATGCTAATCACCAATTTCTATGATTCAAGATATTTTCTCTCTCATCATAAAATTGGACACTTTATTTGAAAAGCTACATGTAACTCTATATGTATCAGTAGAATATTTGCGTTTGTCTTTGTTAATAGAGTAGCTTCAAGACAAAGACAATATTTTCGTATTCATTGCTAAACCTTTTTATCAATTTTTCTTTTCCTCAATAATATTTTTTCATTTATTTTTAATTATAACTGCTTGTGGATCTTATAATTTAGACTTTCAAACGGATAGTGAGTAGATCTAAATATAAGTTATTGATCTAATCACTAAAGGAGAGAATGAAGGAAAATAGAGGCTTCAAGCTGGAGGGTTTCTCAGTGGTCAAGTAATTGAGTCTTTTTTATTCTGCAGTACCACTTTATCGTATCTATTCAGCCATTTTTCAGATATAATGATGATTTTTATAAGTGCAAACTCCATTTTCTTTGTAGCTATTACCATTTTCACAAATAAAAAATTGATTTCTGCTCAGTTTAAATGTAATAGACTTTGAGATTTCTTAAGCATGATTAGACTTACATCAACCATTTATATAATATTTTAATCTGTGTGGTAATCCTGAGTCGCTTCATTACAAAACTGCACCCAAGTTTTCCATTCGAGGTCCCAACTACTTTGGTACTTTAGATGCCCAATTGATACATTCAGTTGTTTGACAAAAGATCATTAATTTGCTATAGTTTAAGTTGTTTGATGCTTTCAGATATAAGTATGAAGCCTGACATCACTATTTAATAACTCGAGAGATAATTTCCTTTTCCCATTTGATTTTGGTCACAAAGATAATGCTTATATAAATCACTATAAATTTCTATAGCAGAAATAACGTTTTGAAATAAGATACCCTGCAATTTTAGCAACTCAAAGAAATTAAACATTTTAATTATTGCTAAACACAACCGCGTTACTATTGGGGATAACCAAAAGGCCTTCCAATAATTATTGAGAGATTTGTAATATTTTCTCATCTATTAATGTAAATGTTATCTTAAAATCAATTTCTCATTTTTGATTGTTCTGATTTCTAAGTTTTGCTTCTTAACATTCAATAACTATTACTAGACTTGTGGAAAGGTTTTAAAACACTGAATTCTTAAATTATTATAAGAAAATGCGCCATTAATAGTACTTTCACTTTCATCAGTTATTTTTAATAATATTAATTTTATTAAATGATTAATAAGATTATTATTTGAATAATTAAGAAATTTGTTGATTATTAATTTATTATAATAGATATATGCATTTTATCTCAGGATATTTAATTAGATTTTTTAATACAACACAAGCCAAGTATATTTATATTTAATTATATATTATGAATTCTCTTTACAACAAATATTATATTTTTATTTATTAATAATAAAACTTCATATTTTTCATATTTAACAGCTAATTAAATATCATCCTTTTAAAAAATTAACCGCTATTCAGGATTCATCAATCAATTTAAATTTCATAGTCCTTCTAGAGCTATATAATTCTTTTTAGTTTTTATCATACACCTGCCAACGGACTTTATTATATTTTTTTTAGGATAACCTTCTCAAGTATATTATATTAACAATTTCAATCCTTCTATTTAGAATTATAAACATTAAATAAAATTGTTATATATCTTAATTTTTTTATCCTGAGTTTAAAGAGAGTTTTTAAATTTTTTTATTGCTGCATACAGATTTATTTATAGGTATGTTTAATAGAATGAGTTATTTCATTATATTATTTATTTTTAATTAAATATATAAACAAAAATCCTGTATCAGTCTGCCATTTTTAAAGATTACAGTTGGATGACTATTTAGAAATGCTAGAACTTTATCGGTTTAATATGCAAAATTTCTCAAGTTGCTTAAGTTTATCTTAAAGTTATTAAAAAATCTTTAATCATCATGTCTATACTTAGCATTTTCACTGTATAAACATGCCGGTTTTTGATTTGGTCTTCAAGCTACTGAACTATTTATTGCATGAAATAAAAAAATAAATAAATATCTAGTTAGTAGTTTTTCCATTAATTAAGACATTATGACGCTTGATAAACCCGTTAAAAAACTTTTAAAATATAATCCTTTAGATTCTGAGCTATGATTTAGGAAACATTTTATTTAATATTTTTTTCAAACTAATGCAGTATCTAATGAGACTTTCAACAATAATTATAATTGCTTTATCATCATTAAGATTTTGTATGTAGAATGCAGAAAGCTGTAGTTGTAATATTGATTGTATTGCATTTAATTTACTCAAAAAATTAAATAATACTAATACCTGAAACTATATTTTTCGAAGGACTTTATGTAGGATTTAAAATATAAGATAAAGATTCTTTATTTTAGTATTTAGTTTCACAAAATTTTAGACATCTCTTCAGCTTTCAATACTTTCATATGCATCCCTATACATTTTATAGAACTATCTATCTTAAATCTTCAAATATTAATAGTTGATTTAATTCACAAATCAATGGAATATATTTTTTTAATACTATAATATCAGTATATTTGAAATATGAAAAATTAAAATTAAAAATTCAACTTAGAGAATAGTGCTCTTTTATTCATAATGATGATTGTTTCGTTTTTTCTTAATAATTTATTTAATAATTAAAAATAAAAAAGTGAAAAATTTTAATTTTAAAGAACTTATGAGCAATCTTGCATATCCAGCACAATATTTAACTGTAAATTTTAAATAAGTTGGCTCGCAGTTATCATAATCCTTTTCAAAGCTCCACCAATTATCCATTGTATATTCATCCAATAACATCAATTCTACTGATACACTGCCAATGATGATCTACATTTCGTGATAGTTGATAGGTTCTCCAAATTCACAGTTTAGTGCACGCATTACAGTCCTTGGGAAATTACAAGAATTTATAAAGAAGACAATCTTTTTATTCAGTCTAAAAATTTGATGGTAGTATTCAAAAATAACATGATTCTTTCAATTACAAATAAAATAAGCAATACTAATAATTTTATAGTTGTGACATGCAGAGGGTATAAATTCATTGAGCATAAAGAATCCAATAAGATTATTCGCTAAAATTTATTGGGGTTAATATGAAAACCATCTTGATGTTAAAAACTTTAGTCACTTCTCTTTTGCAGCTCTTTTAAAGATGAAGCAATTAAACTGCTTATAAGCGACTGCTCGGAATTTATTTGAGGTTTTTTAAGAATTAAGTTGATATTGTATCTAATTTTGCTCAATTTAAGTCAAATATTTAGAGATAATAAAAATTTATCAAATGTGTATACTGGAATCGAAGTTGTGAAGTCACAGGAAAGTCAAAGCGAAGTAAAGATACTTATATATGAGTTGAGTATTTCTCAGGAACAGAATCACGAAGAAATAGAACTTTAGGTATTTTTTAAATACATCAGAGTTAAATATGCTTGAGTGAATAATTCCATAAATTTGATGATTAATTTAAATATAAAATTTGTATACTAACTAAGTTATAATTATCAAGAAATAGAGAAAGATTAATTGCTAATCTAATTATTAAGATAAATGTCATAATTTAGACATTTTAAAAAGTCATTTAGTATTAAATAAATAACTGACAATATTATGATAACCAATAATATAATTTTCTAAATTTTTTATTAAAAATATATAGGTATTTTTTTAATTTAGACTTTTAAGAGAGAAATATGAGGATAATTTTTTTATTATTAATTAATAGAATATATTTTCATTTTTAATAATAATATTAATAACTAAATAACATCTATATATCATAAGATCTAAGAGTATAAATATGTTAAAAGTTCAAGTCTTTTTTACAGCGACTGGTCTTAATTTAATTCAAACTAAAACTTAAATATACAAGATAATTTTGATAGTGTCTGAGTCTCTTTTCTTTTCTATAGTAGTCAACATGACGAATTATTCCAACTTCGATTTTCGTTTGAGGAACTTATTCAAAAGTCATCCCAGTCTTCATCACTACTATTCATTTTTAATAGTTTAAAAATGAAATTTTAAAGTCATTTTAATGGAAGTTATTTTTAAAGCGAAAACATTTTTATAACCCCATAATTTTAATAAAAAATTCTCATAACTTTTGTGGATTAAATTGACAACCATTTTTAGTATATATAATTTATTTTGTTTGCAAATTTAATTTAAATTATTACTTATATTTAAAATGTAAACATTATGCATTCAAACTTATGTTATTCTACTCTTTTGATAAAGCAACTAGAGTTGATTGTTTATTGTGACTTTGTTTTCTTAAGATATTCTATCATTTATGTTCGCTTAACTTTGCTTTTTTTACCTAAGTTTTCTATACTGCTTTTAATTCTGATATAAATTTTTAATACATTGTATTAGATTGAAATGGAGAAACTGCAATATCACGTAAATCTATATAGCAGTTTAAGTAGATATGTAGCCATAGTTGAATTTTGTTGTATTTAGTTTTTATTAGAGTAACTTCATTTGTGATTAATTATTATAAACTTGCACTAAGATTGAAGTTCGTTAAATTTTCAATGACTGCTGTTGATTAAACTTTAAGCATGCCTTTAGCATTAATAATCATCTACTCTCGGTATGCAAAAACAAGAAAACCGGCTATATTTTAACATAATATAGCGTCTTCGAGTTAAATTTACTTTTTAATGCTAAGTTTATTTTAATATACAACATTTTAATCATAATTTTTAACTTTTATAATGAGATTTTCTTTAAATTCTATTTTGAGCCTATATGTGTGAATTTATTTTTAGTAAAGTAAAAATTGTCGAATAAAATGATCAATTTAAGTTCAAATAAAGAATATTTTAATCTTGAGCTGTGAGTTCATTTCATATAGAAATAAAATCTTCGCAATCATTGATTTCTCACCCTAAACTTCACAATAATAATCATTAGGGAGCAAATTTTTAATTATTTCTTTTATTTCTCTGAGTTTTTACCACGTAATGATTTGATTTTATCAGAGACAGTGAATGGTTGAATTCCCTCAGAAGTGTTCCCTGAAGTCCTACTAAACAAACTTTCTTGTTGTCCCTTAAATGAAAGCCAATTCTTTTCTTGTATTCTGAATTTTTTCCTTCCTTAATCCAAACCACTAAATCTACCATTCTTTAATAAAAATTATTAAATTATAGAAAAACTCTTACATATATCCTTTTCCTAACATAAATACCGTTGATTCAATAAGCTTTCGAGTGAAATTCCACATAAAAGCTAGTAGACATTATCTTGAAGATATTTCATTTCGAGATTATATAGGTTTTTAAAACTTTATGTTTGATAATTTAAAAAGTTTATTCCCTCCTTTATTTTCGAAAACAATTCACAAATGAAAATACAATTTTAAAACCCCAAATCTTTTAACTCTCACTTGTTATTGAGTATCTCCAATTATTTTTAATAAATTATTTTCATAAAACATATACATTGATCTTTATTGGAGGCGATTTAATGTTTAAATTCTGTAATAAGTGAGATTGTTTAATTTTCTCTTTCGTTGATACTTTAAATTGCTTATGAATGTAAGTGCTAAGTTCATCTTATCTATTCTTTTCTTATTAAACTAATTTAAAACCAACTATGGTACTATTTATTCTAATCTATTTTTGTTTATTATGATATCCTCAATAAAAGTTTTATAATATTTTTCAAAAGTTTAGATTATAAATTAAAGAGTTTTTTATTGAAATTCATGCATGAAGTATTGCTAAGTTGGTGATTTGTTTTATTTTTTTAATTAAATTTATTTAATTTTATTTTAAATGTTGTTATCAGTAATATCAATCAATTAGATTTCTTGCTTTGCAAACTTTTTAATTTAGTTTTATTATTTTTTAATTTTTTCAATTTAAGTAGTAAATTGTGCTATTATATTTTTTGTTTGTTAAATGACCAATATAATTTTGGAATAGTTAATTAAGTAGAAGATTATTCATTTTTAAATCATGAATTATTGTTAAGATTGTCTTTACTTTAAATTCTGTAACTTTAATCTGTTGCTTCTAATCTCCATTATTATTTTCATTCTTTTCTAAGATTATAATTATTAGGTTCATTGATAATTAAAACTGGTTAATCTTATTACTGTTTTGATTTTGGTTTGTAAATAGCTTTAGATCTTATTATTCTCTTTTCACACTTTATCTGTGAATCCATAACATCTTATCCTAATTCCACTTTCCCCAAGTTTATTTATAGTAACCCATAAATATATGCTACTTGATTTTCTTGCCACAAATATAATTGATCAAAACTCAGTTTTTAATTGAGTAAATGCATCTGTACAAAACTCTGCCACAAAAAACAAAATTGTGTTCTTCCGCTGGTGTAATTAATTTTTTCTTGTTTTTCCCATTAAAATTCTATAAGTCATTGAGTAAGTTTAGTAATTGTGATTGATATTATATTATATTTAAATATCAAAAGCTTATAAGCTACTTGAAAGAAGCCAAAAATATAGAGCTAATATTTAATTATTGAAATATTTAAAGAGAATGAGTATTTATCTATAGAAAATGGTAAAATTGTATTTTAAAAAATAATTAGTTAGTTGGTTAGTAAATCACTTAGGCAAGTAAATAGCAAAAATACGAATCAAATTTCGAAATTAGAGTTCACCTGAAATCAATGTAATTCATTACTATGAATGTTGTGTCCCTTTACTTGATCCTTAATAATATTCTGAACTTTCTCTGATCCCACTTCTTTTTTAATATTTTCTTTTCCTTCTTCTTCCTTAGGAATGCTATCGCTTGCCTCTACTCTTTTCTTTTGACCACTTTCTCACTTTCTTGAAATGCTGTTCTTGACTTTAGTTATTTTGTTCCCTTATTCTAGAGGTCCCTTTGTGAAATCTTATCTGCTATGAACTCTTTTCCTACCACTTCAGAGATAAGGTTGTTGATCTATCTCATGTGTTTCTACACCACTGCTAGGCTCCCTACTTGTCTCCTCGTGTCAAATATTCTCATTTTCTTCGACTTTTTAATTACCTGTATAATAATCCAATTCTAGGAGATTTTTATTATGCTTTAGCAGCTCACCGGTATCATGATTCCTTCAGTATCTTCATGTTGCCCCAGAATTTATTGCTTTATATATTCCAGTTCATCTGTCCTATAGTCATTTCTATATGGGGTATACCATTGTCAATTAAGACTATAGTTGGAAGAATCATCTGTATTATTCTGTGCATATTGAACTATACTTCTTCTATCATCTACATGCAAACTTCCATAGTCTCCTCTTAAATTTGTTTGCCTGGATTTAGGCTGATGTGTTGCCACTCATCGTTAATCTCTTTCAAATGTTGATGTTGTTTCTCTGACCACAGTTCTTTCTCCCTTGCTCCTCTTCGTCTAGCTTCCTTTCTGTTGTCGAATCATCTCACTAGTGCTTTTCTATCCTTGTTCTTGTGCTTGAACAAGATAAAATTGTTACCATCCTCGAGGTCATAGATTTCCATCCTTTTTAGCTTTGATGATTTGTCAAATCCATGATATGTCACCTCCGAAAGATCGATAAGATGTTTAAGAGCCATTTGGTCACCTTGAACGCACTCTGTTCTATCTTAATGTTTGTCAAACCCGACTCTCTGTTTTTATGATTCCCTGATTTTCTTTCTTGTGTCTGTTTGCCCAATCTTCATTCTACTTTTGTATCCCATCTATTTGTTTAGCGGGACTTCTCTTTTCTTTTCCTCCACTTTGACAATTTCTAAGTCCCTGCTTTTATATCTATGGTCAAATCGAATCTCCTTCACTTTGTCCCAGAATTTTTTCTTCCCTTATTTAATGACTAGGTTGTTGGCGTGCCTGTCTTTTCTGCAGCTATTTGATTGATTATAGCCTTTTTTTGTTTTTTTGTCCATCTTTGATTTTTGCTTGCTCTTGTCTCTCTCTGTTTAATTAATTAATTATAATTCTGATTTCACTTGCATTTTGCTTTCTAATTTGAGTATTTATAAAAATTAAATTTTTCTTTGTCTTAGATATTCAATATTCATCATTCTCCATTCCAATTTTCTACATTGAATTGAACTTTGGGCTTCCTGATGTACGTTAGTTACTCTAAAAGGTTTTCTAACTTTTTGGTAGTACTCTTAAAGCTCCAGTCCTCTTATCCTTTCATCAAGGCACGTCATATTTGCTATAATTTCAATTTGAGTTTTATCGTCTAGGTCTATTAATCTGTTCTCTCTAATCAAATTTGAGAATCTTGTCGGGTCTCCTGCTTGGTTGATTAAATTATTATTCCTCATATGGCTTTTATCCACAAAGTTTTGTGGACATTGAAGTTGTGGCTCTTCCCATAATTTACTAGTGTCATCCCTTAGCTGATTGCCATCATTGTATCCATTACGTTTTTCGTAATAAATAGTTTTTTAATTTTCTATAGTCTTATTTTGTTTTAGTGAACTAGACTTTAGCTCCTGTCTCTACTCCAATACTTTCCCATTTCATTTCCTAATTTCTTAATGTTCTTCTGAGCTAATTGCATTATGATATCAGCTGTGCTGCTTTCTTTTAACTGTGTTACATTCCTCAAAATTTAATTAGGGATATCTCTTGGGGTCCTAAATGGAATTCTCTTCAACTGTGTTTCCATTTTGTCGATTTCTTCCAACTTAACATATTTTGCTGCTATGAGAGGTTTATACTTTGTAAATCATCAATGGCCTAACTTATGCTACCATTATCATATCACAGATAGTTGGGTTGTCAGATCTTGTAAGTCTTTGGTAAAACTCTGTCTTTTTCTTCATCTCGCTCCAAGTGTTTCTCAGCATCTAATGAGGATTAAGATTATATTCATCCCCAGATATTTTGTTTCTCTCACTTTCTGAATTCCTTCAATTTGCTGAATCTGTTCAAATTATTTGGCATCACTCGAAAACACCGTCTTTTTTGTTTTATTACAAATTGTGCGTTACTTTAATCTATCTAAAACATTCAAAGATCCTTTTAAATTATAGAATATCATCTGCAAATGCAATCAATTTTCCCTATCTTATCAAATATAATAATTCCTATTGTGAGTACAGCGCGTTTTGTAGGTAAATGTTAAATAGCATCGGGGATATTCTGCTTCCTTGAGTAACTTCATTTTGAGAGTTAATATTTTCATCTTCGTATTTAATCATACAATTTTAATATAGTTTCTCTGTTAGTTTATTAGTTGTTTTATTGTCGCCTGACTTCGCCCTGTTTCTTAAAATTCCCATTAATTTGTCTTTCCAGACTGAGTAGTATGCCTTTTATAGATCTATTAGCAGATATGCCTCTCTTTACTTGCTCTTCCTTCTTAAGTTCTTAATATGTTCTAGTAATCTAATTAGATTTAAGTGGGTGATCTTATTTTCTTTGAATCCACTTTAATAGTTGCCTGTTTGCAGTAACGAGCTTTTTTCACTTTGGAGTTTGTTTAAAATGATTATTTCGATTATTTTGCCTAGATGTGAGTTCACTACAATTCGCATAGTATTATTGACTTCTGGGTAGTGATCTCCAACTGTCTTGCTCAGTAAGATTAATCTGCCTTCCTTCAAGTACTAAGGTATCTGTCCCGTATTTAACCAGCTCGTTATTTTCATACATACTATTTTGCAAATACTTTCTGATTTTCGTAGGATTTTTCTATCGAAATCATTTGGGCCTATTGCTTTATTGAAGTTACATTCCATAATACTTTGTTCAACTTCGATCACTCGGCAAATTGCCTCTGTCTCCTCTTCCCCCTTCATCACTTGATTGCCTGGTTTGACTTTCTAATCATATTCTTTCCTATCATCTTAATATAGTTTGTTGTAAAATGTTAGGATCTTCTCCAGAGATTCTTCTCCTAGGTTAATTCTTTCTCCTTTGCTTGTCACTCCTTTTATAAGTTCTGACTATTTCCTACTTTTAGTTACTCTCTTTACCAAGTAGGAGAATCCTTTAAGTCATTCTTCTCAAAGCTTTGCTCCATTTTTTCTTATCGATTCGTTCCATTTTTCTTTTGCTTCCTAGAAGGATTTATTTGTTGCTTAGTTATTGGTTCTAATTGCCCATTCTGGGGGCTGATTGTACCAATGCTTTGTCTTGCTGTGTTTTTCTAGTCTCTACTCAAAGCATTTTTAAATTGAATTATCTAAATCTTCCTCAGATAACATTTTTCCTTCTTCAATAAATATTTTCCAGCATTACTTTCTTATGTCTGAGACTATAAAACCTCTTTCTTTGTCTTATAATTTGAGGTCTTTTTCTTAAAATCTTATCCTCATTTTGGCTTGAATTAATTTGTGGTCTGTTAGTCTTAGTCTGTTTACCAACTTATTGCCTAAACATTCGAGATTATTTAATCCAATTGATTTCCTTTTATATGAGTTTCCACTCCTTATGGAATGGATCCTTTAAGACTTTCTTTGTTTAGTCTTTTTCTAAGCTCTTTAATGTGGTAGTAAAAATCCCCCATCACTATGATTCTCTAGTTTTTGCATTTAAGTTTCAGCGACTTTATTATGTATACGAGTCTATTCTACAACTCTTTTGCTTCGTCATTCTAGTAGGGTGGGATATAAACAGTAAAGATGTGGATTTGAAAGCCTTCCATGTTTAGTATGGTCCAAGTTACATACTATCTTAACATTTTTATTGTTTTCATTTGGAATCTGCCCCCATTTAGTGACAGCAATCCCCCATTCCTGGCAAGCTGGATTTGTGCGATGTTCTAATTGTTGAGTCCTATTATTCTTTGCAGTCTTTTCTCGACCAAGCTGATGAAATCTGGTCTTTTGAGTTCGATCTCTCTTATCATTTGGTCTTACTTTGATTTGGAGTTTATCCCTCTCACATTCTGGATGCAGATGCTTATCTCTAATGTTTTTGTTGATATTTGTCTTTTTTGAAATGATTTGAGTTCTCATCTTATATCTCTAGTTTTCTTCAAATCTCTCGTTCCTAATGAACCAGCCTTCCACTTCTCTGGTTAGAAGAAATGAAGATGACGGCCATTTTCCAGCCGTATACTGAATTTATCTATAGTTTTATAATTGTTGTGAATCGTTTAGACTTTTGGTGTATTAGAGATTAAATCTAGGAGCTCTTTTTTGAATATTCAAAGTAGTCTCTGAGTGATTTCTGTTTTTCTGCTTTGGTTTCTTCATCTTTGTTCATATATGTGGGTAGCTTCCTCCACGGCTGTGCTTACTGTTTCATTTTGCTCGCCTTTTGTCTATCCCTGTTTAATTTAATTAATTTTAATTTATTTTAGAAAATATTAATTACTCTTTCCAGTTTTTGCATTAATTAATTGTAGAAATAATTTTGGAATAAAATCATAAGAATATATCAAGATAGTTAATTATTGATAATGTACATTAAAAAAATTGTAAAAATAGTGAAATTCATATTCAGAGTGTAATTAATTAATTATAACTATCATGTTTTTAATTTATTTATAATTTAAATTAAAAAACATGGAGATGAAGTCTTGTTTTATTTTTAAGTGTTTTCGTTGCTCTGTAACTTTTTGAAATTTAAGATTTTTAGGTTTTACGAGGGTTTAAGAGTATTAGAGCTATTATTTTTAAATAAATAGTCTGAATAGTATTGATAAGATAAGAACAAGACGATATTTAAACTTAGAAAGGAAGTAATGAGAAAGCAATTATTACTCTCATTGAAGAAGAAAATATTAAGGGCTTAAATATCAAATAAAACAGTATTGAAAAAGCTTGATAGTTGTTTTCTGAAAGAGAATCATACAATAACTTATTCCAGCTCAATTACTGTAATTATAATAATTAGGCTGCTTGGGTAGTTTAAGAGCAATTGTAATTTAAAAAGATCTTAAAATATCTCAATGAAATGAAGATACAACTTAATCATTATTGAGTGACTGTATTTAAATTATGGTTTAGCTCAATGACTACATCAATTATATAGCAAAAACTATCATCTCCTGATCTTGAGCGGATATTTACTCCAGTTTGATTTTAGAAATCCTCCAGTAGTTCCTAGAAACTCGGAAGAGGAACAAAATGCCTCAAACAAAAAATTAGAGCTATATCATACACAGAGATAGAGAATTTCATAACTAAAACTTAACTGATCCTGTAAATCATGGAGAGCCTGTATATTGAATATAATATATCAATCTGGAAAATTTGAGTATCACAATAGACAATAGTGAAACAATGAATGACAGGGATTGAGAGAAAATGTATTTAAATTCAATAATTCAGTATTTTTCGCAGTTTTAAATATATTCCCATAATAATTAAATTCAATTCATTTAGCAATATGTAATTTAAGTAAATATATGATTTTATTTTAAAGACCTATACACTAGATAAAATTTATAAATAAATCAAATACATGTCAGTTATGATTTAAATATTATGCTCTTTATTTTAATTTCACTAATTCTACTATTTTTGAAATGTATTTTATCGATAGTTTAACTTAATTATAGTTAAACAATCATTTTATCGAAAATGACTAAACCCCTATTAAAGTATTTATGTTTAAAAAAATTAAAATCTATATATGGGGTTATAATCCATGAAATTATAAATTTTTAGTAATTAGCTTGAATGGAAACTATAAAATCACTTAATTTTAATATATTAAAGATGATAAGTTAAATGTATTTCAGACTAACCTCAAGTCTTTTTAATTTTAAAACTATTGGTTCTTAAGTAAAATAAATACCTGTATGCTATTGAAATTTATTGTTAATAAATGTAAAAAAAAATCAATATAAAAGTTAAAATGTTTGACAATTTTGAAATTTTACAGAAATCGTATAGCTGTGCAATGTAAAATATATTTAATTATTTAATCTTATCAATAAGTTTTAAAGATAAAAAAAGCTATAAAAATATTTAATGAAATATATTAACCGCACAGGTGTGCGGGTTTTAAGAGTATGTCTCTTTTATAATTATTTTTGTCTTAAAATTTTCATTAAAGCTTAAATGTTATTTAATTTGCCAGTATCTTGTAAGATTTATTACTCTTAATATATTTATTGTAGATATCACACTCATTTATAGTTGATGTCAAATTTCTCACTTTATATGTTTATAAATTTTTAAAATCTCAATGATTTTCTATTATCAAGAAATTATTAACAAAATTTCATCATGAAATTTTCTTTCATCTACGTCCTCAGTGTCTTTCCAAAATAATCTGAATAATTATTTTATTAAAATTTGTTTTTTAATTCATTAGTTAAATTTTGATTTTTAGTTTTCATTTATAATTATTTGGTAAATGCTACCAGTCTTGTTGTATTAATGTACATTCTAATATTTTTTTACTGCTACTTTGATAAACAGCAACTTTTGAAAATTTCAAAAATGTTTATATAAGTGACATAGTTCGGGCCGAACTATTTTGTAAAGTTTTAGTACAAAATTACGTTTTTAAATACAGAATAATAGTAAGATATATTACCTTTATGTTATGTTCTGTATTCCAGAAGAAAAATTGTTTCCTTGAACTTTATTTTTTAAATTAATTATATAAACGACCTATTATATAATCCTCTTTCATAAAAAAAGTTATGTTTTTCATTATACTTTTATTAGTGCTTCTTCTTACATCTTTCAAATCAATGTCATTTAAAGCTTTAATAACACATTTGTGAAAGCAAGAAGATGCCACGTCTACATTTCTAGTTAGCATAGCTTAGCATAATTCTACTATAACTTATTCCTTAATCTAAATCATTCTACCATCCATTATTATCATCAATATCTTTTGCTTTCCCAAAGCTTCTTTGATTCTTACTAATAATCTTTTTTCTTTTCACTTATTCAAAAAATCGCTCGATTGGAGCTATCACGAAGTTATAAGAGCCCAAAAACATAAGAAAAATCTTATGCTCTTGGATTTACTCAGTAAGTTACCACTTTTATGTTAAAAATCATTGTATTTCTATTGTAAATTATGGGTTTTTTCTCCACTGGTTATGTTTATTTGACAATCTAGCTTCTAGATTTAAAATAAAATAGAGAACAGTTTTATTATGAGTCCTTGAACAGCAATAATGCTTATATCATTCAATCTAATTGAAGAAGTAGTGTGATTTAGCAGACCCTTCTTGTCTGATTTCGGCTAAACTAATTAAACTTTTATCTAAATTTATTATTATTGTATTATAAGTAAGATTCTTTAGAAAATAATATGCAGCCTTTTGTCCCTCAATCTTTGACTCAAGAAGATAGTGATATTAAAATACCCATATGAGACTCTAACTTCATCAATTATATATTAAACATTTTAGGTAAACTTGCTATACTATTTTCTTTGAATTCTTTATTAAGACTCATTTTAATATTCATACTCTTTGATGAAATGTTTAACTTTCATATAACTCATGTGATAATGTTTTGTGAGTATTTATATGTGCACTCCATAGCTTGTGGCTAGATGATGAATATTCTAATTTAAACTTTGTTGATTTTATTGTCAAATTTTAGTAGATTTTTAATGATTTATAGAATAAATATTTACCTCTAAAGAAGAATATTGTTTATTTATAATATAAAATTTTTTTCAATATATTCTCTAAATTCTACATCAATATCCTCTCTTTAATAACCTCTGTTTAAAAATTTTTCAAAGAGTTAGGTTACATTCAAGGTATTTATGACCCTTCGCTTTTTCAATAAAATTAAGGCTTTAAGGACTCTTTTTGATATTTAATTCGATTAAAAACTTTATTATTCATTTGAACTATTTAGGTCGGAGATTGATTATCACCTAGAATCTTTAAATAACTGCTACTCAATATGCTCTAAAGTCAAAGCTTTGCCTTGATGTTCTAAATGAGACATATCTTGCTACGATAAATAAATATTTATATAGGTAAAGCACTCGAATCTCCTATCTCTAACAATGTCGAAGTAAAGTACTGATGTAACTCTTGGCCTGCATATTAAAATTCTATATCACTTAAACATGCTGATGAGAAATTTTCAAAATATAGTTGGTTGGCCCTCATTTCCGTTGGGAAAGTTAACTGATATCATCTATGTAACAAATTTTTCTTTTTCATTTCTTCCCTTAAAGTTTTATTATATGTATAAAAGGATTTCTCTTTAGAGAATAATGTTTCACGAAGAAATATTCTTATTTAACTAGATTTCACTATTTAATTTTTAAGGTTTAATTTATATGATTAAATATTAAGTAAAAATATTAGGAAATAAATATTAAAAGAAAATAATGCTAAAGCAGGTTCGTACCTACCTCACTTTCATAAGCATCAGGTGTGGTCATAAATAAACTAGTTAGTAGTCTAAACTCGTCTTTTCTTCCATGTAGCATTTCCATATTTTCAACTCGGGTCATGTGTTTGCTCCTTTTTAACGTCAAACCAGCTACTGACATGTATAGCGCATTTTTATAAGGCACAGACACAACAGAACTCTGAGATATTCAGTGCTTTATTATGAACAAATTATCATCAAACAATTAGATCCAAACAAAAGAACGAATCAGATATTGTGATTCGACCAACAGTATAAAAAAAGATCAGAAACTTAAAATATTTAATTTTTATATTATTTTCATATATTATCTTCTGATAAATCTATAATATTGGCACCACCTCCACCACTTTTATAAAAAGTTATATTTTTCATTTAATTTTTTTTATATCATGTGATATATTCTTTAAAAAAGCAACTATATCATTTTTATAATTAATAACTAATTTTGTATTATAAGTAATTTTTTAATGAAATATTTAATATTAGGAATTTCTGATCAAGCCTTTTCATTCTGTCCTCCTTTCAAGAAGCATCATGTGTTTTCAAAATTAAACTCGACTGTAGTTTTAACAATTGTCCTTTTTTATGTAGATAATCTAATTTCCAAATCTGGTCATGCTTTCGTTTCCATTTTATTTCAAACTAGTAGTAGACGTGTATACTGTGCTTATTTTTAGGTACAGGCACTACAGAATCCTTCTTAATTTCGTGCATTTTACAACTAACAGTTATCAGTGAATCTTTTTATCGAACCTTTTACACTTTCAGAATTGGTCAGCTGAGCCATCATCTTGATTGTAGCCCCGAAGATTTAAAGTTTATTTTAATTTTTTTTTTATAATTAAATATTAAAACTCAAAATTATTGACAACTTTTCCTTATAGCTGTATCTCAAGAATATGGACTTAGTACTGACAATTTCCTAAACTTCTTAGAAAATTGACAAGATATGCTCTAGTTTTTGCAAAACTATTCAAAACTCCAAAATCCCTTGATGAGTTTTATATGTGTTTTGATTGATAAGGGTAATTAATGTTTGGGAAAAGGATTTCTTTTTGATTAATTTCATTCTTGATGTTAGATTTAATGTATTTTATTTTTTTCATGATTGATATCTTTTATCTTTTATTATTCATCATCACTAAATTTATATAAATGTTATGTAGAAATTAGTCGACTAGAAAAATTTAAAGGAAAGTACATTAATATTTTGCTTGCTTACCTAATTATAAATAACTAAATTTTATGAAAACATCTTCTTATTTATCATTCTTAGGTACTGCATTTTTTAAAAATGTTTTTGTACCAATATGGTCTTAATTATTAAGTATATGTTACCAATTAGGTTAGAATCAGATTAAAACTTTTCCATTTAAACCTCATTTGTTAAAACTAGGAACTAATTAAGTTTTTGTATTAATTAAAATTAAACGAGTTTAGTACCAGTACTAATTAAATCAAAACAAATTTTGTACTAATTTAATGGAACTAAATTTATAAAAATGGAGCACCATCTCTACAGTTTGTTACAGTTTTTGAAGATTTTCTCTTCGCATCTTAATCAAATTGACCACTTATAGGTTGCCCATATTTAATAGGTGTCTAAAATTTTAGTGACATTAGAAATACAAAATTTTTAAGATTGACCTCCATTAATAACATATCTTAAACTAAGGCATGTCAAAATTAAATATACCAAATAATATAAATTGACTCATTTTTATTCAAATTTTTATTTTTACTTTGCTTATGTCACCACAGTCATATGTATTAAACAAAAATATGATAATAAAGAACGTAAGCTAAAAGAAATGACAGTATTGTTTCAAATTTGAAGATATTTTATGATAAAAATAAAAAATATATTTGTGCATAAGTGCCAAATTTCTAAAATGTGTTTTCATTTAATTTCAGAAAAACGATAAGTTTAAGTGATTACTTAGAAAAATGGAAAGTAGAAAAAAATTTAAGACAAACAAATGATGCTATAATATATATGTAAATATAATAATTTACAAGTTGAGTTTAAAAAGGTAATCATAAAATACTTTCATAATTTCATAACTAGAGGGAAAAGGATGCTTCAAAACTCAAATAAATCCTAATCCCCAACATTACCCACATCAATCAAAACACAAATAAAACTCATTAAAAGATTTTGGGGTTTTGAATGTTACTGGATCCATTTAGACAAGAGATGGATCTGTGATGTCTTAATGACTATAGACAGAAATGGAATAAGCCAATTATTTACTTATTAAAAAAATAAAGTTTTGATGAAATTAATAAAAACAAAAAAACTAGAATCTTCTGGTTAATATGAGGCCAAAATTGCCATAGGTCTTTAACAACTCGATCTAATTTAGTTGTTAGCTTTATTATTTTAATTGATTTTTATAACAAAGAGTAAGATAAGCTTTTCTGCTTATGGAAACATAACAGAGAAAGAGAAGATATAGAGAAATATTAAAAAGTTAAAAGAGAGGAGTCACTAATTAATTAAATAAAGTAAAGCAAGCAAAAATATTTAGAACAAAGAAAAAGAGTAAGTCAATAGATAATGAGACTTCGGGAATAAGTGGGTGAGTTTGCATATTACAAGAACTTAGTCATGCAGCTGTCTCAAGCATGCATTATCAATGAGGATAGTAATCCACTTAATATTTATATTAAAACAATAGCATATAAAATTGACGAGTAATTATGCACAAGTCAGATAATAGCTGTATGTTTGTTTGATTTTAATTCTTTTTAAAGAAAAAATAAAAATCAATGTATGCTATTAATTAACTTCACTTATAACTCTTTTTGTTTAGCTGTTCACTCAAAGTGCATGTTCTTTGATCTAGTAATTCTTTTATTCAAAAGATTTGTAAGGAGAATATCATTTATGTTCAATCAAAGTGAAATTAATTATCTGGTCTTTTCAAAGGAACTATGAATTCACTTTCCTCTTAATTGTCAGCATTCTACTATGATTGATTTACCTTATAATTATATAATTCTACTTAGCATATCTTTTCTTTAAGCAATCATTTTTAAGTTAAATTTTCTTTTTGCATAAGAATTAATTCAGACATTTTAGCTTTGACTTAAGATAACCTACCAATTAATCCTCTTCATTTTATTTAATACTTACATGTTTACTCTAGCATTAACACTAAAAATCTTTTGGTAGACTGCTTTTTTTAAATTCTAGTGCGCGCTCATTTAATCGTTTGTCTAAACAATTTCTAGATTTACACTTTGGAGAGTTCCTTTGTAGCTCCTATATTAATGGATTCTTATGTTTTATTATCAAAGGCGTTATTTCATTTCTCTAAATCGGTTTTAGATTAATTTCCATCTAAAACAGGCTTTATCTTGCATGTTCATTAAATTATGGGTCTGAAATGATCCATTCGACTTGATTAACAACGTTAAGAACATTGAGAATCTATAGTGTGATTTATTTTCCAAAAATTTTTGATAAAATTAAATGGATTTCAACAGTATCTTAAGATCTTCCAATCTAGATTACATGCAGCTATAGTTTCAAAAAAACAAAGGATTATCTTTGAAAACAATTAAATACTAAATGATAGAACAATTTTAAAGAAAGATAATACTATAAAATAAGTTCTAACTAAAACTAACCGACAAATCTAAGAAAAAATGAATATCTATAAACACAGGTTTATATAAAAATTAATCCATGTATTCTTACTAATATATATGTATTTTGCAATTTTATTTTAATTTTTCTCTTTTATTTTTAAAAATGTTACCTTATTTAAATATTTACTAAGCACAAGTGAATTAATTTCTAGGTTATTGAAAGATTATTACTGTTATACCAGAGATTGAACAAGGTTAGTAATAGCGTATCAGAGAAATAGAGTGACAAGGATGCAAATTATTTCCACCTCAACATTTTCTTAATTGATGTAATTAGTCAAGTCGTCCTAAGAATAAATTCATTGTCAAATTTATTAGAATTAGTAGCTAGTCTTTAGAGAATCAGAACTAAAGTAGTTACTTACTTTTGATTATAGATGAATCTTGCGTTACTCCAATCAATCTCGATTTTATTTTATTATCAATTATTTGATGAAATAAGCTTGCTAATTTGAGAGAAAACCAAAATATTTTAATTGAATTTTTAATTTATATTTCTTGCATTTAAAAAATAATTGCTTTATACCTATTAATTAAATTGGAATATTTTATTCAAATGAATCTGAATAAAACACTTCTGAGAGAATAAGCACTGCTTCCATTGATTTTTTGTAGGAATTTGTTATTATTTTATATACTTAAGTGCTAATACTAAAATTTCAGCAAAAGACAATATTAAATTCTAATAAATTTCATATTTTTCTGTCTTTTAATGAATTAGGAAAGGGTTGAGCAAACTATAATTGCAGTAATTCGTAACAAATAATACAGCTAATTTTGCAAGCAAATATTATACTGTAAAATTCTTCTCTGTAAGATAATAATTCATTCAAAAACTAAATAAATAATTAGAGATATATATATATAAATATAAGATTAAGCATATTTTACTTTATATAACTTAAAAAAATGCTTAAATAATTCATTTTTGTTTTCAAGAATAATAATTTAATATGGCAATATATAAATGTAGGAAATTATTTCAATTTATAATATAATAATTAAATAATTTATTTTTATTTTATCATTAATAATGTCTATCCGATTTTATCTCTTGGGTTATTCTAAATTCACACTGCTTTATTATGATGTTCATATTTTAATTTATTTAGTCAGCTAAAATTTTAAGTATTAACAGATTGTATAAAATATAATTAAAGTATAACTTTTGATGGACTCCGTTGATTTAAAATAAATTGATTACAATATCAATAAAAAGATTTGAATATTCTATTCTTGTGCTATTGTGTAAATTATTTAATCTAATTACAATATAAAAATTTGTTAACAGATAATAATGAAAAGAATAAAATCATTATTAAAAGTGTGATTGTTTAATTAATCAGAATTTACAAATAAATTGAAATACACAAATTTAATGATTTAAAACTTATTTATTAAAAAATATTGGGTTTAGTGGGAGATGAATACTGATTGACTTAAGCCAACAAAATTAATGTAAGTATTTTAAACAAACCAAGATTATGTTTGTAAATTAGAAATTTACTATATAATATAGAGATACAGCACCAGAATAAAATGGAATTAACTTGAAGAAAATTTATAGAACAAAAATAATTTCTGTTGGTAAACTAAAACAAAAAACTCAGATTAAAATAATTGTCAACATAAAAATGAGAAAAGAGTTGATAACATTTTAAGAGTGCTAGAAAACTTTCTTAGTTATTAAATTATTATTAAGTCTATGATTAAATAAAGTTATTTCTAATATTTATTTAGATTACATACATAATTGTTTAAATTTATTTCATAAGTTATCATTATAACTATTAAATCAATCGCCAACTTGTATTATATTTCTACCATTCACTATTTTCTATAAAATAATAATCTTGTTGTTTTAATATTCAGGCATTGAGTAGCAACAATATTATAATGACTTGCAATTCATTGAAAAAAATAATGCCAATAATTAATCAAATCAAAAGTTTTATTAATAGAGTCTGTGGTGCTTATTCCTCTTCTTAAACTAAACGCTATTTGTGGAAGTTCATAAATTTTATTCCAATAAATATGTTGCATCGCAATAGCTTGATTGTAAGTGTCCGACACGCATTCGTATACTTCTGATGAAGAAGTTGCCGGCGTGAATAAACAACACATTTACACTAAATCCTTAACGAGAAACAATGTTGCAAAACTCTCATAGACCAACATCGACTTCTGAACGTCCAATCATAGTGACAACGTGTCTGGCAATATTTATAAAACATTAAAATCTTAGAGATGTTAAATAATGGATCGTTATTGTGATTATCATTTGGTTTCTGCTAAATTGTAAATTAAATGAGTATCTTCCTTGCAGTCTCTTAAGATTAACTTTTGCTAATTATAAACAAATGGTTGAAAGTGAAGTAAAGAAATGGTGTTTTTGTACTTGCTTTTGTCTAAGCAATAATCAGCTTAGACAAAAGAATTTGTACTTACAGTCATTCTATTTAGAACAAGCAATGAATCTAGAATCTCTAAGCTGCTAAAAGAGAAGGATAAGATATTGAGACACACCCTTAAATATTGAATCAGGATAAAATCATCTCTGGAATCAAGATCATATTTAAAAGATAATTTTTTACCACAAAGCAAAGTCTAATCGCGCTAAACGAAATCATTATTTTATTTTTTCATCAAGAAACAAGAGGAAATCATGGTAATGGTAAGATTAAAAGAAATCATTAACCTTTTAAAAAGATATGATCTTGCAGTAGAGAATCACGTCTAGTGACTTTTCATGAGATCTGAAAATGTACAAGGCGGCCAAGCAAAAATTAATATTTGGCTTAAGGAAAGTTTTTAATCGCATTCTCTGTGACATCTTAGAGATGATGTTTGAATAGGATATTTCACCTCCCTTAATTTTTAAACGGATAATTGAGTAGATGATCCATAAAGACCTCAGAAGCACGAAAAAACTCTTACTTCGATTGCAATACCTAAATCTATCAAATTTCGAATTAAAACCAAGAGACTTAATAAAAAATTGTCCAATGGAAGAAAAGTTGCAAGAGCAGGATCTGAAAATTAGCTGTAGTATGAGCAGGATATCGCATTAATTGTCTATTTAGCTGTGAGATACTCAAAATTCTGAGATTTAGTGAAGTGACTATAATTTTTAATATAAAATATATAAAAATATCAAAACTTATTATAGTAATAAGTATTCTTAAAGATAAGAAGCAGGTGGAGACTGTTCACTCAATAATAATGTAAGTTTTAAAAAATATATCTTTAAATTTTTTAATAGTTGCCCTTCCTGGTTAGACACAGATGGCACTTGACAAATACTTCAGGAAACATTTTTTGACAAAAATACATTTTTGTTTATTCTAATAACTATTCTTATTATTGTTAATCTAATTGATAATTTTTTTTAAAAAATTTATAATCATCTATTTTTCCAATTATTTATGACGAATGCTCGTCGCTCATTCCATTGTTTTTTCTTTCCCAGAAGTAATTAATGCTACCATTGACTCTTATTCAAAGCATTAAATAAAAAAGAAATGTCACATACCTATGTTTTCCAGGGAAAATGATTACTCTTTGAAGTAAATCTGTTTATGAATAATGGACGGGTAGCTTATAGAAAAGAATATTAAGATTATATCAAATACTAAATTTGCGATAGCGCAGTAGAGCATTGATGGCAAGACTTTAATGAAGTTCTTGTAAGAAATCTGTGTCATTTTACTAATTATAATTAAATATTTTGTACTTCTGAACAAGACATATATTTAAATTTACATGTAATTATTTTTTAATTCAATAATTTTTTTAATTTTTTTTAATAATAATAATAATAGGGTATTGACGTCCTCCAGTCACAGATGACGTCCTCCGGTCACAGATGACGTCAGGAAGTCACAGGTGACGTCAGGAAGTCACAGTATTATAAATAAGGAAATTTATTTGTAATAAACGTTCAAAGCACTCAATCTTTTACGGGAGGGTCTTATGACTGCAACAACTAGCATTTCGGGATCACAAGTGGTGGAAATTCTTGTTCGCAACCATAGCAAAATAAATAATAACATGGGTCAAGTGGCGGTAACCCCTTTAAATATTTGGAGACAAAGCCTCCGAAAAGACAATTATGATAGATAATTTGTTTTTATTTAGTTGTATGAAACCTTGTAAACCCACTTAAATTTGAACTATTCTTGCCTGAAGAAGCAATATTCGATAGATAAGTATGGCTAGTTTGGTTAATTGAAGAGCATGTAAAGATGTAAAAATTTTATAGATGAAAAAAAACAAGAAATACCATAAAAAGACTAGTTAGCTAATTTTTCGCATAAATTAGTATTGTACATACCTAAGACTGGTAATCAAATTTTTGAATAAATGCAAGAATAATGTCTTGAATGTTCAAAATATTAATGCAAACATTATAGGATGATGATTCATATAAATCCAATTAAAGGAGTTTTGCCTTACTTGAATATTGGGTCAAGAATGTGCATGAAATGATGACCAGCTACACAGACATAATAAAAGATTTTAGTCGAAAATTGTGGCAAAATAATCTAATAAAAATAAGAATCAATCAAGCTTAAAAAATACATACTTAATGTATTTTTATATAGAAAAATTTATAATTAAGTAGTAACGATTAAGTTTTTAAGATTACATTTAATATACAATCCGAAAATTTTTTATCAAATAAATTGCATCTGAACCTTGTCAGGGTGCCAACTCCTTGAACTCAGCAATTATTTGTTTAACTTTGGTTGTTCAAACAAGGGAATCCACTCTTTTTGATCCCGCACCCCAAGGGCACTGCCGGAAAGGTTCATAGAAATATCTTATATAGTGCTTCCCAAATCTATCACATTAAAATTTCAATATTTATTATAATGTGACCTCCTGACGTCATCTGTGACCTCCTGACGTCACCTGTGACCTCCTGACGTCATCTGTGACTGGATGACGTCAGTGTGACTTCCCGACGTCACCTGTGACCTCCTGACGTCAGTGTGACTTCCTGACGTCACCTGTGACTGGAGGACGTCATCTGTGACTGGAGGACGTCAATACCCTAATAATAATATGATCACATTGAGGTCTCTGGGGAATCCCGATCTGAAACATATGTTAATAAATAGGGGTCTAGCCCTTTTAATCAATTATGTTGTTTCAATTCAGTTTCTATTTACCATAAGTATGTGGACCCTTGGTAGTAGACTTTCATATCCTGGAATCTTTCTGGATCTTGTCTATCTTCAAAGTTTTTAAGGTCTAGAATTGACCTTTTTGCCATTCTAAGTAATGCATTGTCTAATATTAGACTTTGTGTCATCATTCCGAGTCTTAATTTTAACTAATCCATGAGGGTATAGATGACTTCGCTGTAATCTTCAGTATTTATTACTTTCTTAATTTGCTGAATTTATATGTTCTTTAAGGAATTTTTTATGTCTATGTTAGTATGTATAGTTGTATTAAGTACCGTGATTCCTAGAATACTAGATAATTTATCAATCTAGTCATCGGCGAGTTTGGGGAAAGTAGATTTGCCGTCCCAAGCACAGATATGTGCTGCTATCTAACATTATTCTAGTAGGAAATCATCATCATCTGGTTTTGACTGCTTGGTTCAAATTGTACTAATGTAATTATATATGAGATTATTTTACATGATTACCCCTATTTTTACTTTTACTTGTATGTCTTCAAATTAATAATCAAGGACTTTAGTTGTTTGGGGAAAATCAATTAATGATGTGCCTGGTTTGTCAAGAATTTGCTTTAAAAATTCAGTTTATAGTTAGATAGATATAATTGTAGTTAAACCATTTTGCCATACATTATATTATATGAGTTATATTTTTGGTTGTATAATTCTGGTCTCTATCTAATCGCTTGTGCTTTATTCCAGTTAGGGGGTTCTACTTCTCTGATATCCTTACGATTTTTGCTATTCTTTATGATGATGTCAAAACTAGATTTGTAGATGACTTGAGAGGGGGGTTTAATGATAGTTTATTTTCTACTATTTTTTCTAAGATTTAGGAGATGTTTTTCAAGTTATTCCCTATTGGCTTAAATCAAGTCATTATGGAATATGTTAGTGATCTTATGTGTTTCAGTTTGATTAAAGTCTATAACTGAAGCTACCATTTCTTTAGTCAGGATCTCAAAATCTGGTCTTCTCTTATTTGGTATTACCTATCCTCCCGATCTGTGAAGTCTACATAGTCTGATCAAAAAAAAATAGATTCACTCTTGATTATGTCATCTTTAATCAGGCAAGGTCTTGGATTGTTTTCCAAATGTTGAAGTTTATCAGTTTGTTAATTCTACATCTGTATCCTTTTTCTTACTGAAAAGAAAAGATAGAACTTCGTTTTGAGTGTTTTTTTGTTTTGAGGGCTAGAATTTTGCTTTCCTGTGTACTATGAGCAATGGAGATAAAAAAGACTTTTTGAAGGAGTCTTATTTAGATGATGCTTAATACCACACATCTATTTGTTTCCCTTCTGAGAAATCTGAAAAATTTACGTAACTTTGCTTATATTAGTTACCTAAGATTAAAAGTCTTAAGTAATTAGTTGATATGTGTGGTCTAAGTATTTCGATGTTGTGCATTTTAGTGTTAACCTTAGGTTCCACGTTAAGTCAGGAATATATTATTATTTTTATTAATTTTTTTAAATTCTTTTGCGTAAATATACTTGTGTATATTTTTTTACATTATGTTTCTTAAATTTTTAAAGCGAAAAAGAAAATGAGGGAATTCAGTTTAAATGACTAAAACTTATATGATTATCAAGTATAATTTAAGGTGATGAGTGAGTAACTACTGATGAGACAACAGAGAAATATAAACCTTAAACTTTTTGATAAAACAAGAAATCATATTCAATACTTTGATATAAGGAAAAACATTATCCAATAGAATATAAAAAAAGCAAGAGTTTTTAAATATTGCATTATATATTGAAAAAAAATAATGTAAAATGCATATTATGATAAATACTACTAAAAATTTGCAACTTCTCTAGTAATTTTTGATTTATTTTTAATTATTTATGTTGTGATATATCCCTTAATTAAAAAATAGAAACATATCTAAAATATAATATATAAATTAAAGAGACTTCTAAAAGCGAGAATAATCTTTAAAAAATTGTAGCTCTGGGAAGTCAAATATTAAAATATTAAATAATACATTAAAAGCATAATTTTTAATTTCTAAAATGTAATCTGAAAAAATTTTCAAATTTTAACTCAGTTTATTTTCAGCTTTACATAGCTTAAATTCAATCTATTACCAAACGTGGTCAGAGTTACATTGTAAATATTAATTAGTTTGTAAACCCACAATTTAAATTTAGAGCTATATCCCCTTCCCTTATTTAACTTACTCTTGCTTTATTTAAAGCATAAACCAGAACTTTTTAAATGGCAATTAATATATATTTTGTTTATGAAATATTAAACCTCATATTCAAAGAGTCCTTCATAATTTTACTTAAAATTTCTCATTAATTTTAATTTTTGCTAATTTAATTTTTTAGATTTCAAGTTATTCCTTTGTATCTTCTTTCTACTGCAACTATTTTAAGTACTGTTATCATTCTATTTTCCAATTTATTGTTTTTTAAATTATATTGCGAATTTATTGTGATATATATGTGACTTTTCTCGAATCTTAAATTTAATATTGTACTGTTGTAAAAATTTTTAGTAATACTGTTTTTAAATTAAAAATCAGAAATTAATTAAATTTTAAAAAGAGGGAGTTTGCAACGGCAAGAAAATGTAAGATAAGTTACAAAGAATAACAACAATGAGAAAACTACCAACTTAAATGAAAAGTGAAGAAAACACAGATCAAAAATCATAGAAATCGATCAGGGACTGCTTTGAATATTCAAAACGAACATAAGCGAAGCAAATACAAAAAGACCTTAATGCTCAGTAATTAATTACAATAGCTACAAAAACTTGAACAAATTTCCTGTTACAGCAGAAAACAATTAACAGCTTCATTTTATTCAACCACTAAGAGAAGCTGAGGTATGAGTCAAAATAAATGAAAGATTTGCAGAGAACAAGCAAAAGAAGAAAAGATTTGATAAGCAAGAAAAAACAAATAGCTACGCAATTCACAGAAATAAAAATTTGTTTACAAAAAGTAAGAGGATGGAACTCCAAATTGAAGTAAGACCAAATGATAAAAGAAATAGAAAAAAAGGAGATCTGATATTTAAGCCCTCGTAGAAACAATGTTTTAAAGAATTATTGGGAGCAACAACCGAAACACAATTAAGACTTAACTTGCAAGAAATGAAGGCATTCTCACACTAAACAGCAGGAAGTATGAAATAAAAACAGTTAAAACATTAAGATAATACCTAGCCTGTAATATTTTGAATGTAGAAGATCATCCCTACATATTATCACGGTCTACAAGCCACCATACTATAATGAAGAAGTAAAGTATTTCCAAAATAGAATAATCTCCACAATTAGATCAATAAAGCAAAAATGCGATAAACAAAAGTTAATAGTAATAGGAGATTTTAACTTCCACATAAGAGAATTAGTTAAAAGACTCAAGAAAGAAGGACTGGAAGAATAAATACCAGAAGGAATGGAGACTCATACAAGAGGCAATTAGCTGGACTAAATCTTCTCAAATGTTCAAACAATTGAATGGGAATTAATAATAATTAACTCAACCAAACATACCATAAACTCCTGTATGTTAAGCTTAAATTAGAATTCCAAGAAAACGACCTAAAAATGACAGATAAAGAGAAAACGATTAGAATATCAGACGTTAGAAAATAATGCTGGAAAACATTCATTAAAGATAGAAAAGAACTAGAAGCTAAAAACTTAGAATAATCAATAAGGAAGTGTTTTTAAGATAAACTAGAGAGATAAAGCAAATAAAGAAATTGGTGTTAATAGGCACCAATTTGGGCTGTTAAGAATAACATTCAACCAGCAACAGCTTATATCTAGATAATAAGGAGCAGTGGAAGGAAGCAATTAGAGATAGGGAACACTGCTTAAGTAGAAACGACCTCAAGGGGTTCTTTTACCTCGTAAAAAGACTAACAAGAATAAAAAATAAACTTAGCCAATTAAAGGTTTAATGATAAAAGCTGAAAGAGTACAACAAAGAGAATAGACTATGGAAGTAGTTTTAAACTGCTATTAACAACTTTTTTAAGATGATAGGAATCAAGAAGAGAAGCATACAAAAGAAAAGAAGGGAGATGTTGTGATGATCGATGAACAAAATGCACAAGACTTCTTTAACGAAAGAGATGTATTAAAGAGTATAGCAGAACGCAATTTTAACAAGGCAATTGGCTAAGATGGGTTCTATGGAAAAATGCCAGCAAAAGCTGAAAAGATTAAACAAATCTTAAATTTGAAGATAGCGGAATGGATTAATAGCGGGGAGCTCCCCAATAACTTAAAGGAAGGCAGATTAATTTTATTAGTCAAGAACTAAGGAGAATAATATCCGAAAATAAGCAACACTAGACGAATTGTAGTGAATTCATATCTCAAAACAGTGGAAAAAGTAATAATAATTAAAACTCATGAGGAAAAGAGCGAGTTGCTATAAACAGGAAATTACCAAAATGGATTTGAGGAGAATAAGAACACGCATCTAAATCTAATTAGATTATTTGAACACATCAAGGAATCAAGACGAAAGACTAAGTACAGGGAGGCTTACCTTTTTATAGACTAACAAAAAACTTATGACTCTGTCTGGAAAAATAAATTATTGCAAATCTTGTACTCTAGAATTAAGAATGAGTAGGATAAAAGAATTGTCAGATTAATCAAGGAATTGTATAAGGATAACAAAATAATATATGAAGGAAAAGAGATACAGAGAGAAAAATTAGTGGCTCAAGGTAGTAGATTGTCACTAATGCTATTCAACGTTTACCTATAAGACGCCATCTATTCATAGAAGGAGCTAAGATCGCTGATACAACAGGGAAAACTACTAGCATTTGCTGATGACATCCTTATCAATGTTAAGGATAAACAACAAATGGTAAGAATACTGGAGTGTTTTAAGGAAATTGAAAAAAATATACAATTAAAAGCTAAACCAAAATAAGACTTTATTCTTAAGTGACTCAAAAGAATTTATTGATTTCAATGAGATAAATGGAATAAAAAAAGTGGAGTAAATCAAATACCTAGGTATGAACATACAATTAGACACTAGAGCACTATTAAAAAAACTATTAAAAAACAAGTGGGAAGATATTAAAAAGTAAACTTATTTTGATCAAAACCTTACAAAATCTAACAACGCAACAATTTGCGACTCACAATAATGGTTGCACAAATAAGGTCACTCAAAATATATAAATACACACCATTAGTAGCCACTGGTTATGTTAAGATTGAAGAAATTGACAAAATAAAGACACAATTGAAGATAATAGCATTTAAAACACCGATAGACATCTCGAATAGAATTTTGCGAAACGTCACGTAACTCAAAGAGAGTGGAACAAAGAAGACAATTAAACTATTGGTTCAGAAGAACATTAGCAAAGTGAAATACAGCCTGGACAAATATATAAAACCCAAAGCGATAAAAAACCCTATATAGGAAAAAAAGAGGAATTATAGAAGAGAAAAAAAACTTTTTATAACAAAGAATGCGATGGACACAATGATGGAAATAAACCAAGGCAGAACCATCATAAGTTATGGAATGAGCCACTATTGCAATGCCCACAAGACCTTCGTGGACTCTACACATATGAAAAACTGCCACATGATGAATGAAGCTGGAGATCTGACGAGATTTAAAAAGATCCTGAGAATTCATAGACTAAGAGACTTGAGCTTTATGGAATAAATAGAAATTAGGAAAACATGGTCTGGCTAGATGAAAGAATTAGAGAACTAGAGACATAAGGATACTTTCAAAAGGTTAAAAAACTTTTCAAAGTAACTTACATAAAAAAACAACAGATTAAAACAAAAGAACAAAAGATAGCTCAATAATGAAAAATCTGAACATCCAAAAATACGAATTTATGAACAATGAAGCATAAATAGCGAGATGTAAAGAGATTTATAATTAAAAATAAGAATTTAATTAAATTAAAAAAAGAGAGATTCTGGAAATCGATTTTAAAATAAAGAGTAACAAGATTGAAGAACAAAAACAAAGATACTGGCAAAACATTTAGAGCAAATACTATGGTGGCAAGAAGAGGAACGTCAGAGAGGAAAACATTTACAAGAAGGCAATATTCTGATAGAAGGTGAAGGAAGTTAGATATGAACACAGAGACAGAACTAAAGATTAGGAGATTCTTGGCCTCAGAGATAGCATTATCATAAAATTTAGCTAAACAAACAAATGGGTTTTAATGAAGCTACTATTAGAGGAACAAGAGTAAAATATAAAAAATTCAGTGAAATTATTGAGGAAGGAAGTGTAATTGAGAATTACCTACTCATGCAGCGAGAATGCGGAGCAGAGCTAGAACCAAACCCAATAGGAGGAGCAAGAAAACCCAAACTGGTCCAATCTCCACACGTAAACGAGCAGAAAATCTCAGAATCAGATTCAAGATAAGGAGCAAAGGATCAGGAGAAAAGTGAATAAGAAGGTGCTAGAGTCAAAGGAAAGGAAGGACAGGAGAACTTGAATAAGGAAGAGGGAGCAGAAATCTAAGGACAAAAGGAGTGAAGACCTAAACTGTAAAAACTTAAATTTTGTATTATACTGCACTGTTCATTAATCGTACATTTTATTAACCTTAATTATTATCTATCTATCTATCTATCTATCTAATCTACAGTTTTTTCATGTTGATATAAATCTTGTTGCGTTTGTTATTTTATCGTCACGTAAAGGCTTTCATTCGTATAACAAATGAGTAAATTTGAGGTTTTATATATACTTTGGAACTCAGTTTATTTTTATTCGTTCTCCTAATTATCTTAAAACTCCCCATCTTATTCATTTACTATATATATATTTTTATATTTATAAAAAAATGAGGGATTATTATTATTTAAATTCCTATTTAGTTCATCTCTGATAACTTATATAAAGTATATGAGAAAAGTAAATACTTTGAATTATGTTTTCAAAGAAACTGTTCAAAGTATCAAATAATCCCTATTTATTTTTATTTTAATAAGAGACTAATTTTCATTAAAATTAGGTAATCGTTGAATTTAAAAGCATTAAAAACAAATAATATTATCTAAAGAGCTAATATTGATCATACAGTCAATTAAAAATTACATTCTTAATTAAGATTTAATTCCTATTTTAATTATTACCTAGAGTTTAAATTTATGTTTTGCTATCTCTTATTTTTCCTATGAACCCTTTATGAATCACAAGCATACAAGTAAAAAAAGCTAAACGATTAAAGAATTCTCTTTATACATTAAGAAAATAGTTTTTAGATAATTGATATTTCTTAAAAAGTAAAGCTAAGGATAAAAACAGATTTTGGCAATTGCTTTAAATAAACAAGATAAAGAAATTATTAATAGATGAATAATAATAAATTTATATAAGTTTTTTAAAATTACGAAATAGAAAGCATGGAAAGGACAGTTTAAAATGAAAAGTAATAATTAAGAATGATAATAAATTTAAAAGGAGGATGTAAGAGATATTTATGTTATGGATTTCGAAATACATTTTTTTATTTATAAATTATCAATAAATAACAGTAAAATTTATTAAAAGTTTTTTATAAATCATTTTATTTTAAAATACTTTCAATATGGTTTTATATTATTGGTAATTAATTAAATTTAAATAATTAGTTTTAAAAAATATACAACTTTGACTCAATTTTAAAAACGCAGAGTAGAAATGAAAGAAGTGAATGTAAATCTAATCAGACAAAAGATTGGAAATAAAAAGGGATTCTACGATTTTCTTACTAAGAATGTCCTACCATCCAAAACTAACTAGCACGAATGTTTATTTCATGAAAGCTATAATTAATGGATAAAAAAATTAAAAATAAAATTGTAAAACATTTTTAAAACCTTAAAAGAATCGAAGCAATAATCACAGTGATCCCTTAAATTGATGAGTTAGCCGCAGATGACTTTATTGAGTTTGACTACAAAATATGCTAGCTTTGACGTTCCTACCAGACCAATACGACTTGCTGCACTTGGAGAAGCAGTAGATAAATTATTAAGTCATGACTTATTACCCATCAGGGACATCACTTATGGTCTAAAAAGAGAAATAAGGTAAAAGAGATCGTCTAAACAAATCTAAAAGAATGATTTGGGAATCAGACTGGAATTTCGTCCAAGCTCTCAATAAATCGCTCAACTATAGTAGTAAGATAAGCAATTTTTATTCATTTACTTGGCATAAAAGGAAATATCTAAATTTCTGCTTAAACCTTCTTCCTAAGAAAGATAATACAAAAAGACATTGAGGAAAGTGTAAGAATGAAGCTAAGTTAAACTAAAAAAAGTATTTTACATCATAATAAAAGAATGCGACAAGAGTTGAGCCAAATACAAGACCAGCCTGAAGACCTTAAAAATAATTCAGTTAAAATCGTAGAATTTACCAAATTGTTAAAAAAATACTCATTATAACTTAACCGATTTTACTCTAAATATTATAGATTTATTTAATTACATTTTTTTTTACATCAAATGGAAATATAAACTAATGATATATAATTAAAATCTTTAGATACAGCAATTAGTTAGCATTCTTAAATGAATAAATTTTTGTTTGGAAAATCGTGTTTGTTTAAAGTAAAATCAAATACAATTAAATAAAATAAAAGTTATTTATCATTGTTAAGTTAAATTATTTTAAATTAAACTTGCTTTATGTATTACATTTAAACATATCTTTAATTTTATCAATAATTCCAGGACCAAAACTAATTTTAAGTTTGATTAATACTATTTAAACACATAATATTTGTAATTCTTACTAATTGAAGAAGTGATCTAGCTAATTTATATAATCGCGCTATAAGAACCAATGCATAGTCAGTTAAGCAACTGCCTTTCACTAACTTTTAAACTGGTTTATTACAAATGAGACTTCAAGAATGAAATAATCTAGTTTTTAATTTTGCTTGCAGTAAAAAATCTCATCATTTTATTAATCAGCATATCAAGGCAATAAAATAATATCGCTGATTTTAAATGGTCCATTAGAAATGTTCTCCTACCTAGAATCAAACAGTACTTGTGATTTTCTTAAGTATTTGGTAAACTGGCATTGGTTTGCTTCATACAGTAAATCACAATATTGAGAGGAAAGAAATATGAAAGGAGATCTTTATTTGAGCTGAGAAACATTTGATATTCCAAAAAACATAAAAGATAAAAGCGACACAAAGTCTAAGTCTTACACTCACTACTTCATAAGCATTCATCTACTAGAACTCGTTATGCATAAGAACTTCTCAGTTGTATGCCATAGAAGTCATATTGACTCTTAAAACTTCTATAGTGGTCGAGAGTGCTGGTAATTGAGAAAGTATTTGGGCCTTGAACCATTATTGTAGTATATCAAGAGTTCTTAGTTTTTTAACTTGAAAAACTAACAATTTCAAGTAAAAATTGAATAAGTTACTGTAAATCGTTAAGGCAACCCCTTCAACTGAGTGGAGTTCATTTCTTCGACAAAAGGAAACCAGCAACAGTTAGACAGAGAGCACAGCTTCTTTATCTATTATATTACTATTCTAATACTCAAGATCTAGAATGTACTTAAGATAATTCAGTTTATTTTATAGAAAGCTGACAACGAAATAATAATTCCTTTTGAGTCCCTCCAAGCAAGAAGCTTGTCAGTCTCTTAGTCTTAAATTTTTTAAGTTATTCATAGATATTCGAGAAGAGTACAGTTCGCCTTCTGATATTAACTTTTGCTCAAGATTTTGACTGCAATACTTGAAGAATAAAAGTGGTGAAATCTATATGAAATAAAAACTTCTAAATACTTTGAATTAGACAAGAACGATTAACAAAACTTCGAATAAAGAAGAAAAAATTATTATACCTTGAAGAAAAAAGAATTAGCAAAGCTACACTTATATCTCTATTAAGTTTTTGAAAAAATAAACGCAGGGTTACGGAATTAGGTTAAAAAATATATACAACAAAGCTTAAAATTTCTCAACATTAAGATTGAGCATAAAGTAACTTTTGCTATTCGATATTTTATTTGACTAGCGGAGTACTACAGTAGTTGAATAATTTTCATTAAAAATTGCAGGTCAAAGAATTTATTATAATAATAAAAATGTCCTATCGTTTTGAAGGATTTTATAATTAAGAGAACTTCACTAATTTTTATAAAAATTAAAAATTAATAATAAAACACTAAGATTTATTGTGAATAGTACTTATGTCTTTGTAAATTGTGAATAAATTTAATTATTCTCGAATATATTTGAATTCTTTTATCTACAACTATTTAGGAACTAACCTTTCCCCACATTATTAAAAACTAAATCTGATACTCACCATTGATGATTTTTCATGATGAAAATTATCAATGGTGAGTTAATCTTTAGGCAAAGATGACGTTTATTATTAAATAGATTCATGCATAGTGAGAAATTTTTTTAGTTCTAGTAAATCAGTTGCACATACTATACGATGTATAATTATTGGCATAAATCAGTAGTTGCTTTTCTTTAATCTTTGTTGGAGAACATATTTAAAATAATTACATTTTTCATACAAGGCTTCGCTATCATTCATTGAGTAATTAGACCTTTAGACCTTTGATTTGATTTTATAGATATTATATATATAATATGTAATATGAAACAATAAATTTTAATATTACTTAAAGTTCATAAATACGTTTACATAATCACGTTGAATTTGTTATTTATATACTTATAAAATAAAATATTATTATCTAATTTTATATATAAACAATAACTCCACATCACATTGATTCTTAACCTAAATATCTGTTTTTAAAACTAAAATTAAGTATATCTATTAAAATGCTTGAATGAGAAAATTAAAAAAAAATTAATAAATTTGTAAAAATTATAAACTATCATTTTAAATTTATATTTTGATAAACAATATTTATTTATTAATAAAATTAGTTTTTTATTATATAAAAAATGAAAAATGATATTTTAATTTTATTAAGTATTATAGTTTTGAATTAATTAGTTTATTAAATATGGATAAAAAATAAATGAAATTCAAATAAAATAATTTACACTACTGTAAAACAATAAAAAGTGTAGAATCAATTTTTGAGCAACTCAATATGAAGGTGATAAGTATTAATAGCAAAACAAGCAAAGAAATTTCTTATAAGATAAAAAAAGATTTATAAATTGAACTTATATTTTTCATTAATTATGTAGATTTAAAAGTTGTTACTATATAGATACAATTTGCTAATTATTTTGTGAAATACAAGAGGAACGAATTGATTAATGTTTGTTTTTGCTCACTAAGCTCTTGATTATGATAATGATGAAAATTAATTACTTATTATTGTAAGTGAGCCATAGGTAGCCAAAATAAGTTAGCAGATAATAATCTCATGCAATTAATGATCAAATTTAACTCACTACCTCTCTCTAAAGAATCATTATCAATGGAAGGAAACTGGATAGGAAATTAGCAGAGAGTTGCATTTGGTTTGTTACTTTAATGATTGTAAAAGTATATGTCTTCGAGTGATGAAATGTCTGAGCTTTTAAGCTTCATCATTAATAAACTATATCATATATGCTCGAAGTTTTAAAAATTTCATTTATCTAAATCATTATAAATGATTCAGCCAAATTAAAAATATTTAATAAAGCCCATTTGTTAAAATTTTAATAAAATTTTTGAAAGAAAAATAACAGAACCTATTAAGTTTGATCTTAAAAATTTAAAATGCTATTTAACTCAAAGAATTTGAATGTCAATGTACCTGATTTGCAGAAGAAAAAAAAGTTTATTATCTTCCCTAATTTTATTAATCATTATTCGGTATTTAAATTACAATTAAAGTTAGATTAAGTATCATTTTTATATAATAAATCATTGTAGGATATTGAAATATTGAAATAGACTTAAATCAAAGCTTATTTTTCTCATTCATAGCAAAGAAGTAATGTTGATCATATTATTAAGTTAGTTATCTTGAGCATACTGTACATATTTTCCTAAGTCAAAAAGTATATTAGAATTGTTTAATCAAGACTTTTATATATTTATCTAGAAAAAATCCTATTTGTTAGTTATTTTTAAGCGAATGACAAATTATAATGATACAAATAAACCTAAATTTAAAACTAAACCTGTAATTTTAGTTTTTAACTATTAACTAATAAAGTTTGAATAAAAAGTTAAATCCATTTACCTATTAATAAATTAAAAAATTTATATTAGATAATTTACAAATTTATTTGTAATCAAATAATGATACAGAATTTTAAAGTTAGGTCAATTAATAAAATGAAGCTAAAATTTTAAGAAATTTAGGAATCTAAATATTCATTATATATATAGTAATACTAAATTTAGTAAGCTCTTATTGCAAGAAATATTAAATAATTAAATATGTTTTTAAACATTAAAAAATGCTATAATAATTAAAGACTATAAAAAATTGTAATCGTCAGCATAAAGCAACGAAAGGAGTTTATAGTTATTTAATTTTAAAAATAAAAACTAATTAACTATCAAATTTTTAATGCATATTAAAATATAAAACTCATATTATCATTAATTAATTTTAATATATTCCGCAGAGGTCTCTAGATATATATTTCCGCAGACTTCTGCGGATCATTAATATAGCATGAAAAAAATGTAAATTAAAGAATAAAATGAGTGAGTAAAATTTATGATTTGATTAAATATTTAAAATTTTTTTACAAAAATTAATGGAATTAATAAATCATTTTGCATAAAGATTTTATAAACATTTAGAACTTTAAGTTAAATTATTTTTATCAAATAAATTCTAATGTAATTACCAAAATTTAATTATTTAATTAATAATAAATAACATTTTTGCAGTTCTTCGTGTTTGCTTTTTTTTATAAAATGTCAAAAATATTTCAAAATTTGTATAATAATTATTTGATTTTAGTGATGTTTATGAATTCTTATTACTCTCATTTAAACTCTAATTCTCATTAACTTTTGTTACTATCGAATTATATGAAAAATTGTAAAAAAGGAAATTCTATTTAAGAATCAATTTATTTAATCATATCGTTCATGATTTTTATTTACTCGTAATTTAAATTTATAAACAGATTTTTCAATTAAATGATAGTAGAATTTAAAATAAATATAGATGAAGAATGATTTTTAATACAACTCCAGTAAAATTATTTTTAAAAACTGAATTAATGTATTGTCAATTAATTATGTTAATGACTTGTCTGTTTTCATTTGCGTTTATTTTTATAAATTATGAATATGAAATTCATTTCAGCTATTTATTCTTTACCTCTGATCTTCGTATAAATTAATGGGAATGTATCTCTGAGCATGTTCAAAGAATCTTCTATGTTTACTTTCTAGTTTTAATTTAGGGTTATAGTTGTACATTTTGTCTTAATATTCTTATTTGGTGATTAAAACAATCAACTGCTACTGGAGTTTGGATACTCTCACATGAGGATGTTTATTGAAGTTGATGATGTTACTAATTTTGTACCTGCTGTTAAACACACACTTGGTTTTTCTTTTAGTAGTGCGAGCAATGTTTGAGGCTGCTGTATGCTAATAAAAGTAATTATATCATTGAATGCTGTACAAAAATTTCAATTAGTAGAGCTGAATAGATTAATCAATGGTGCACTAAGTAAAAGATGGTGATGTTATTTTCCCAATCAGTTCGTTAAATAAGGGTTCTTTGTATCTTTATAGATGTGAAGGATCAGTTAAACTAACATCTATAAGATTACTGAGTTTAATATTTGTGAGATATGTGGATATATCATCCTATACTTATTTATATATTGGCAAACTGTATTCTTAAATCTTTAGACTGAATATTAATATTTTTGTCCTCATTAGATTCGAATATTCTTTGGTTATTTAACAAGGTCAAACCCATCAGTTTAATTATCGTAACGATTTTGAGCTTTTTGTTTTGTGGCTCTTTCACTTATTGGGTTATAGTATTGGTATTCTTGTCTTGTGCAATTGTCATAATTTTTATGCCAACAAATATAAGTGGGCAAATGTGCGTGAATGATTGGTTACCTCTTTAATTATGATAATCTTGTGAATTCTATTTAGTTTGTACATTTAAATTGCTAATTTTTAGATTTTTTTAAAATTTGATTAATGTCATCTAATGAATAATTAAGCTTATTTGTAGTGTTGATAGAATTTGGCGTGTTTGTTCTTGGGAGGCTTAAATATAAAGTAAAATGATTTAATGTTGCCAATTAAGTTTAATTTATTATTTTTAGAGTTATTGCAACAAAATAATTTCGCCTTGTTCATATATCTTTTCGAAACATCATATAGCGATGGTTAGTGACTTGGTTAATGAAATTATTTACTAAAGATTTGGATTAAAGTTGCTGCCATTTTTATTTATTTTTATGGAATTTTCATTTACTACTTACTGTAATGTCTACTAATACTTTAGATTTATCAGGGAACGACACTTTATTTCAATTTTGAGTTATATTATGGTTTACTTGTATATCACTATATCAATGCGTTGGGTCTTCATCATGTATTTTCTTGTTCTTTTAGCCATATCATCGTACGTCTGTTCTAAGTTAGAGCCAAGTAGACTTAGTATATACTCTTATCTGCGTTATAATCAACTTTAACCAAATAATAACTATTTAAGTTTCCTAATCTTATGGCTTTGATTATTTAAGTAACTTTACATATTTCTGAACTATCTAAAAGAGGTTTGTGGAGTAATTTTATGTAATCTCCATTGAGAAAGATCTCAATAATATCAGTGAACACTGAAGTTTATCCATCATTTCTTTTTAGTTAATAGATATTTTTGGAGTAAAATATGAGGTTAGTTTATAAATTATATTTAGATTAAAATTTTAAATTCAAACTCAATGTCCTTAAACTTTTATTACAAGCTAATCAAATTCATGAACGTTATGAATAAATAAATTGATTCTTAGCTTAAATTTCCTTTTTTTCCCCTATTTTTATATATTTTATCAATATTTCTTGATTTTTATAAAAAAAAGAAGATTAAAATTATGAGCTAGAATTTTACTGTGTAACAGGCAAGTTTTTAAAGTTTTAATGTCTTTAATGATATTCTAAGTTTTTCTCGGATCATCACTAAGTCAAATTAGACATATCTAAGCCTAAATTCTTTAATGAATAAATTTAATCAGCTCACTTTTGCCTGAATTTTATATTTCATTTTTTGTATAAAAAGCAACATTTTTCATAGGGCCAGATCAAAATAGTAAGTTCTTAAATAAATGATAGGAACCTGAAGTAACCTAAATTTTCTTGTTTTTTAAAAATTCTCTGATGATAGATTGCATTATCTAGAAGTAAAATAGTGCTAGCCATCAATCCAAGTCTCTAACTATTCAGATGAGAAATGAGATTTAGTAAAAAGTTGTAGAATGTCTTACTACTACTAGTCTTAACAATATTAAATGAAAAACAATATGAGTTATACTTACCAATTACTTATGACATTACATGAACTCCATACTTTCTCATTAACTTGTCTGAATAATTTTTTTTACTTTTCAAGTTCCAACTTTTGTATTAAAAATTTGGGGGAGGAAATTTCCTGCACTTTTTTTTATTTTAAATTTTACATCAATTATAAATTTAACATTTTTATAACCCATTAATATTAAGATGATACTGTCTATTCATTTACGTAGTCTAAGAAAACATAGTCTAACATTGAATCTTTTAAGTTTCAATTAAATTTATTTTATACAAAATTATAAAAATGCAACAACACAATTAGTATATTATAAATATATAAAACCCCTATGCTATTATTTACAAGATTTGAGTGACGATAGAAATTAATAAAGATAGATAAAATTATTATAAATATTTGGTAGCTTTAGGAATTTATAAGACGGGCCTGTAGTAATAGTAGTAGTATAGGCATTTATACTAATGCTACTAAATTGACGAAATCCCCTACTTAGTTATTATAACTTTCTCAAACCTTATAATAATACTTTCATATCCAAATCAACACATAAATCCGTCCCATGAAGCCCTCGTGCTCGATATTTGTAATTCTTCAAGCTATAAAGAAGAACAAGAGTTGACGGAGGACCCAAATGAGGATCTACTTCTCGATAATCTTGAGTTTGACGATCTCCTTCTCTCAATGAATCAGCGTTTAAATGAGCTCATGAGTAATTTTATATATTGCGAATAAAAGCCAGAAGGCTCTCTGAGGAATGGTTAGCTGCATTTTGGGTCTACGATCCACGCATTCATGATAAATTTTACGAAAAATAGATGAATATAAGAATTTGATTAAGAATATTAGATATAATAAAAATGTCTGATCAGAAGATGCCATACCACTCACAATAATGTAAGTTACAAAAAACATATCTAATTTTTATTTTTTTAGTGGTCGTACTTGGTAAGAATGGTGACTGACTTAAACTGAGTTTTCGACACGCTACAGAAAGAAAAGGAATAGGCACATATTATTGGAATGATGGTGACATCTATGAAGGATAATGGATGAACAATAAAAGCTCTTTTTAGATACCATTTTTACTAAAGTTAATCCTAATACTTAATTATATTATCCTTTTTCATTTAAATTAATGACTTCCTCTTATTTTTCATAATTGTTTTGATTCTGTAGTGCAAGAGACCTAGAATAAAATTGTAAATACGAGGAACGAAGAGGGCGACCGCTATTTTGGTTCTCATGATGATTCGACATATTATTAAATGATAGGTAACTTCTTCGATCCACTTTAGATGCTTCGCCTCCTCTCACCAGGTAAAAACTCAATCATGAGTTTTGAATACCATAATGTAGGGAATTGGTAAAATTTTCAAAAAAATAGGTGACTTTATTAATTAATATAGTGAGGATAAGTTATGGAATTTTAAAGTATATATTTAAGAACATTTGAATAAATTAAAAAATATAAATGAAGATAATATTAAAATGTATGATATATGTTAAGTTTTCTTTACTTTTTAGAATTTAAGAATTTACTAAATTATTCAGCATTAAAAATCATAATTAACTTTCTAAGTTATTTACAATTTATTCATTAATAATCATACTCATATGCTGAATAAACTTTAGTTCTTTTTGCAAAAAAGTTTAAATATATTGAATATACTTTATTTTAATTTGTAAGGTTTCAATTACTTTTAAAATAATACCTTTTATGTTAATCATCTCTCATCAAATAAGTATGAAATTAATTAAACCAGTTTAATAAATTTAAACCCTAGAAGCCGGTACTATTAAGTCTATGTGTAACAACATTTACTCATATACAAACATGTGAATAACTTAATTAAAAAATACAAAGTGTATAATATTACCTAATTCTAAAAAAATAATCATTCAAATAAATAAACTTTATAATGAAATGTAAGGCAATTTACAAAATCTCGACAATTTTTCTCGACAGTGTATTAATTCTAACAATTGCCTGAATATCTAAAATTTTTACCAAATAAGCACAACGTAACATATTACTCAAATAAAAATAAAGTGATCAGGGGGCAAGTCCCAGCAAATATCTCTAGAACGGCTGCTGTCCACATACCATTCAAAACCCCAAAACCCCTGAAGTTGTTTGATTGAGTTTTTGATTGATGAAAGTAGACTATTAACGCATGCTTTTTTAGGGTTTTAATAGGGTTTATGTAGGGGTTAATGATTTAAATATCAGTAATTTAAGTGAGAATATGCGAGGTTTGGGATCAGTTTATGACAGTGAATATATAGATTTATTGTTTAAGTTGCGTTATGGATGTAATGATTATAGTGATCAACTCAGACCTATTCTAAATTACACATCTATTGCAAGACTGCTACAAAAATCTCCTGCTACTGTTAGGTCACACTGTCTATAAGCATTGAAATTAAAGAGATAGCATCTTAATGCTAAGCCTAAAAGACCTTTAAAATTCTAGTAGCATCATATCGATTATCTTATTAATGATAAGACTCTAAAATACTGGGCACATTTCTCTCTGGCCTAGAGGGCTGTGATGTTTCATCGCAAATTTCCTGAGCTACACATCTCTGCATAATCCATAGCTAATATCTATAAAAAGAAAGGTAAATCTTACAAGACAGTCAATCGCATTAAGAGAGTGATCGATTTTAATGTTCCATTTTATAAGGATAATTTAAATTATATATTCGATTAAATGCAGAGGGCTTAAGAGCATAATATAAAGTTCATACATACTGATGAGGAAGTATTCACGTTTAATACCTTCATATCGAGGTCATGGTATAAGAGGTACAGCAACATAGAAGTTTATGATCAAAAGGTTAAGGTATAAACTCATGCAATCCTTGGTGGAATCAGTGAAGATAGTGGGCTTGAGACTTATGTTATCCACCCTAGCTCTATTAAGACTGAATAATATATTAAATTTTTGCAATAGCTAAGAGATAAGTATGCTGAATAAGATATTATCCTGTTTGTTGATAACTTATCAGTTCATAAAACTAAAGACTCAAGGAGAGAATATGAAAGGCTAAACATAACACCTGTATTTAATGTTCCTTATAGCCCTCAATTCAATGGAATTGAACTATATTGGGGCCTATTAAAAGGCCACTACAAGAAACTTCTGCTCTATCATCTGATACACGATCTGAAGATAGATACAGTAGATTTTATTAAGAGTGCTGCTAAAAGAGTCAGCGATGATAAAGCAAAAGTATGCGCAAGAGAAGGGAGATTTTGTGTTTATAAATAAGTTTTAGATTTAAACGAATGAATAAGTTCACATATTAAATTTGCCCGTAAAGGGAGATGGCTTCTCTTTCTTTTCTTCCTCTTAAGGCTTGCTTGGGCCCGTGTTTCTTCTCTTAGTGCCAGCTCCTGCATCTATGTTCATCTCTTCTGGCTTTTATAAATCTTTGAAGAGCCTCTTACTCAATTCATGTTTTACTTGAGACTTTCTCTCTCTGTTTTATTTGCTGCGCTCTTTCATCAAATATATAGCAGTACCAGGTTTTTCTATAAAGTTAGAAGTCTATGCTTACTTGAGATGAATGGATTCTTCTGCAGTTCCTACAGCCATGAGTCACTGATTTTGATTCCCTGCTTCTCTTTCTCTTCAGGAGAGATGCTGTAACGTTTCTTATGAGCTTCTTAAATTACTTCACTTAAGTACTCTGGTTAAGAGTTCCAAGAACTCCAAAGAAGAAGTTTCTCTCTGGTAACTTATTTGAGAGTTGTAACTTTGATGGTAGGTACAGAGCAACATCTAGATCACTCATCGCATCATCATAGAGATTTGTCACTGAGATTTCAGGGTAGTTAGGTATCTCAATCATCTTTATTTCATTGGTCTTAAAAGCTTATTTCTCTTCACTTAGTAAGGCTTTTAAGAATGATATTTTTGTTCCTTCCTGAGTTGGCAAGAACAATCCAACTATGGTTAATATATTAGTATTTGATAAAAGCTTACCTTGCTATACCAAATATCTATAGAGGTCCTCCTTACTTCGAAATTTTCCTATCAATTCTTGAGATTGTATTCTCTTAATTGCATCATTCATAGACTCCATCTTGCTTCCACTTTCTATAAATGTTTATGAAATTTAAAATTATGGATATCCATTGTAAACTTACTAAAATTTTAATACTAAATAGAGAGATCCAACTGGAGGTCAACCTGAATAAGATAGTAAGAGAAAGATGGAAGAACTTTCTCCAAGTTTCAAAGTTTGACTTCCATTTTTATCAAACTTTCTCC
>ARYC01002019.1:0-70330 GCA_000711775.1 Oxytricha trifallax
TTGTTCCATTAATTTAACTAGCTACTGTCCCAGTTGTTGCAGTTACTTCGACGTTGAGATTCAATGCGTGTTCAAGTAGCACTCTTATTTGTTAGATTAAGAAACTTTTACCAGTTCCTGCTCCTCCAGTTATGAACAATAGACATTATTTATCATCTTTAATTGAGTCAGTTAAGTATTGTATGACAAGTCTTTGATCTTCACTTAACTTATCCATGAAGGAATCATATAGTTGTATAAGTAAACTTGGGATTACAAATGGGTTATAGTCTAGTTCATTATCTATCATGTAGTTTTTGTTAGCTTCTTGCTTGATATCCTGAGTGTATATAATTTGTTTTTGTGTGAGTCTATCCATTTATATCAAAGTCTTCATACTCAAGATCTTCTTCTATTATTTCAGTGAGTGCATTTATATGCAAGTTAAGTTGGGAGTTCAAAGTAGAAGTAATGTTAGCCACTTTAAGTAGTTTTAGCAAAACCTAGAGCATTTATTTTTTGCTCAAGCTGTTATGTTTCCAAAATTACTTTGTTTCTTCTTCATCACCATAGTCAACCAATATTTCATGTATGAAACATTCTTCCAACCAAGTCTAACTTTTATTAATTTATGATAACTAGTTATGTCTCCTGTGAGGAACTCTTTCTAAGAATATGCTATAGTAGTACACATCTCCATTTTAGGGATACCATTTCCCTGGTTGAATAACAATTGGTGTTCCTCTTTTCCAGTAATACATTTTAGTAGAGGGGTTAATTATATGTTTGTTCTCTAGCACAATACCTTTAGGATTGTTACTAAGTTTCATTCCATAGTTATAGTTTCTAAGGTAGTCGAAGAATGTAACTTATTCAAATTAAGTAGGTCTTTAGTAATATCTGTCTAAACTATTTTATAAGAAGACTTTGTCATCATCTTTATCTAGTTTATTAGATCTTCTTTATTTTTCAATACTTTTCCTTTATGCTTTGATGAATTAAACATTTGGCTTTGAATTAACCATTTAGATGCCTAGTAGCTGCCACACAGCATTGCATGATGAGACTTATCTGCATTTTAAGTATTAAATGACTTCGTTAGTTTTTGCGAGTGATGGATATTTCAAAGCTATGTCGAGTTCAGGATTTGTTTTTGCAATATACTTAACCATATATTAGGATATGTCTTATGATGTCATTCTTATTACGCATATACTTCCATTAAATATTCTTAATAAGTCTTCATTATAGGGAGATATTCTTTATTCTTCTTGCAGAGTTCTTCTGTAGCACCATTTATTACTAATTATTTCATCTTATTCAAGTAGTGGTTATGGGTAACCATATCTACACTTTCTAATAGATCTTGAAGCATCTATTTTCAACACATTGATGAATTTAATAATCCTTAACTCTTTGAGCCAATATATCATCTTCTGGAAAAGTGCCTTTCACAATATTTCCACTTTGAAGCATTTAAGTTCCTTCATTATCAAGCCATAGCAGCATGTGTAAATGTGGAGCTCCTCTTGCTTAAAATTCTATTCTTTCAAAATAACCTATAGCTCTTCCAAATATTCCTTTCTTTTAAGATGATCCATAAACTAATTTTAATGTATCTCTCATCTTAACATAGAAATGACAGTAGCTAGCGACTGAATCCATTAATGAGTTTCTATGTTTTTTAAGTTACCTAGGTATGGATCTTTTTCATTTAGTGTTAGTGTGATAAACAAGTCTGGATGAGGTTTATTGTGAGTCTTGTCAAAGTACTCTATAAGACTAGTCAGTTCATACCATTATTTTGCCAGTACTAAGGAGTATCTACATGTTTTCTACTTAGCTTCTTGCCAAAGTACTCCAATCTCTCTTTATTCTAAACTTCTTACATTATAAACCCTTATGTGAGTTTATCATCATACTCTTGAGGTTTTACGAATTTACCTCCTCTGTTAAAACTTATGATCTATTCTTTCTTTACTCAATCAAACCACCAGAAAATATAATCAGTGTTCAATCTGTACTCGTATCTACATGAGAGCAATCTCATCTTCACATACTATTTAGGAGTCATTCCGTATTATTAATAAGTATTATTGTATCCTCCCATTCCTGTAGGAAATAATGAAGGGAACAACATTTCTTCAATGTATGGATCTCTATAATATATTTTGTTTCTAAGTAGTTCTTATTAGTTAATTCTCTTTTCTTCAAGTGACTTTTGTTATTCAGTTATTTTATTGATCTCTTCATATCTTTCTGGTCTTATTATTTAGAATGAATCTAGTGCAGTGATATCTTTAAGTTCAATAAGTCTTCCGAGTATGTTATCATTATACTCTAAATTCAAGGGGAGTAGAAAATATTCTTAAGAAGTGTCAACAAGTATCCCTCTGCTAATATCTTCATATGTAACATCTTGATTTTAAATATCAATGATGTCTCTTACCCTTGTACTTATTGCTGGGTAAATGTGAACATCTTCATCCCTGAACTTCTTTAGTATCTCCCTTAATTCTTCTTTTGCTTACATTATATGATAAATCTCCCAGTTACTATAGAATATCTTGAAGAGATGATTTTTTTCTTTAAGGTATGATAGAGCAATTCCAATATTTTTCTTTTCATGAGTAGAAAGTTTGTGCCACCAATTATCCTTTCTTTCTAGCTCATTGAATAATTATTAATATTTCCATCATATGAAGTGAAATCTTAGTCTCCAAGTAAATGATAATAAGAACCCCCTTTCTTATTTTCGATGTACGAATGGATGTTTCCAAGCATAATTGCGTATTATTATTATTATCTTGTTTTAAGCCTTTTTAATTCCTCATGTTATTAAATAGTTCTTTCATTGCAAAAGTCCTTAATATTTGTTTTACTACATTAGTAGCATATCTTCACTCTTTGCTTGTTCTCGTCCCATTAGATTTTTTCAAATTACTCAATGTATACTAGTGCTGATCTTGGTGTATCATTATCATTTTTTTAGATTTAAGTAGTTGTTATCTTTTCTTTAATTTAGGAGTTGAAGTAATTTTCCACATTCGCCACAAATTTCCATATTTATTTGTTTATTAAGTTTCTAATGTAGGTTTACTATTACCAAGTTAATATCGAATTATCCTCTTCCATCATTTATTTATTAATGTGTATTTATGTAAGCTTTTTCTTCAAATTCTTTTATTATTGCAAATTCTCTTTTTTATAAGATTAGCAACTTCAGCATAAATGCTTCTTCAGTTTTTTTTAAATCTTTATATTATCTACCACTTAGATAAATTCTCAATTTTACTAATCCGTTTTCTATTATAAATCTTTGAAAAAACTATTCACATTTAGCAATTTCTAACATAGCAATAGATTTTATTTAAGAACATAACTGAGTAGGATTTCTTTTTTCTAATCTCTTGAATAATTTATTCTCGATCATTTCTTATTGTAAACTAATAAGTTAAGTTATATCTTAGTCCAGAATAAATTTCTTAGCATTATTAATTGATCTTATTTTTCCAATTTCTTATTATGACATTTAAAAATTAAAATTGCTTTTTCTACTATCTTGCATGTTTCCATAATGTTCTCTAATTTTCTCTAGAATATCTTCATATTAAGAATTCTTGATTATCTATTCTAGTTGTTCTAATTCTTAGCCACTAATTAAGTCATTACGATACTTGTAGTATTATTCATAAATACTTAAATACTGATCAGAAAAATTTTGATCAGATTTCTGATCTTCAACAGATTCCATGATTTGAATTCTAAAATTTGCTCACCCTTAAATAGCATTGCCTCACTAAATGATTATGGGTCAACTTTTACATTTCAAAATTATAACCCTAATTTAGTTTGTGGTTGAGAATATTATTATAATATTTTTAATTAATAAGAAATGGGAAATTTGTTCATGTTACGCACATAAAAAAGAAATATTTATTTTTTATCTAAATGTTACGCAGTTTTCATTTTAATTAAATACAATAAAATTAATAATATCAAATCAAAATTTATAATTATAAATATTAAAAAAATAAGAATATTTAATACCAAATTTGAAAGAATAATGTCAATATGTAAAAAAATAAAAGATGGAAATATAATAATGAAAAGAGATATTTGCGGAATATTGATAATAAAAAAAGGGGGAAATTTTGATTCCCCAAAACCGCAACATAAAGATTTCAAACCCCTACCTGCTAGCCTAATCAATTAATATCTATTTTTTTTGTAGAAAAACACAGTCTCTATCTAAAAGAGTGAACATACCCATAGTTGAAATGTGTTTGTACAAATACTACTTGAGAGATAATTTCTTATTAGGGATGGTAAAATCAAGCCATAGCCTAATTCAATTGTGGGAGTGAATATATTGGCATCTCCTTAAACTATTAGATCTATACCCTACTTGACTCATAATGATTACTCAAACCAAGTTAGGGACTTGATTGATCTGTGTGACAATTTAGTAGTTATCATATCTGAAGATAGCCCAAGCAGGTATTGTTTAATAATATAAAAATGAAAAAATCTCTGGACAAATTACTTAACGAAGTATTTGTGATGTATTATTAATTTTTTAATTTTTTTAAAATTTTATCCATTACATATGGATTAATGGTTTTAAAGAGTTTATGTAGAATTTTATATGATAGAATGGAAATATTATTATTTGAAAACAAACACGATATAACTATCCACATATTAAAATAAAAAAAAATTTTAGAGATGATGAATTATACCATATCGTTTTACTAAAGCCCAAAACTATTTTTATTTTATACACAAGTATTAATATAATGCTATAAAATTGACTCTATTCTTATCATAATAAAAAGCAGAAACACTGAATTAGGTAAAATAGCAAGCCTATGAACAAAATGACTCGCCAGATTACTCAATCAGTGTGTCAAAATCTTATTTGAGGAATTCCATAATTTCAACTCTCAAGCCTTAAATGCTATTCCTCCAAGTAGACATCAACAATTTACCAAAAATAAGAAACTTTCCTGAATTCATTAATCTCAAAATGCAAACAATATGGAATAACTGGAGTTGTGCTTAGCGAAGAGAGTTAAGAATAGACACTTTAAAACATTCAAAAGTTTAGAAAGATTGACAAGCAGAAGGATTTACTGTTAATGGTGAATAGTAGAAATATGAATAAAGCTTAGGAGGCATATGAGCAGATCTAAAGTGGTGCGGATTTACTATAAGTATACGATGGATTGATATTATAAGGGCCATATTTTACTAGGGACTTTTAGATTGAACTGTAAAGCTTAATGAAATAGAATAATGAGAAGGATGTGAATTAAATTTACAAAGTTAATTAATGAAATAAAGATTCTTGCACTTTTTATACATTTATTTTGTCAAAAAATATGTCAAATAATATGCTATAAATTTAAGAATTTAAATTAAAGATATACTTTTCATAAAAGAAATACATTATTTATCAATTCATACAAGCTCGAAAATATTATATTATAAATTTTATTGAATAAAAATTAAAATCTAATAATAATGTTAATAAATAATAAAATCTAATTTTTTAAATGAATCTTTCTTTTTTAATCTCCATTAATATTTTTAGCTTTGAATTATTTTTACTTTTTAATTAAAATTAGATTTATTTTATAATTATATAATCCAAGATATTCTATGATTGAAAGATTTAATTGGTAACCTCTCTTAGAGAAACCTATTCTAAACATTACCTATAGCTTAATTTTATAATAAATGATCCATACTATCTTAATTATTTTACTCTTATAATAAAAGTTAAAACATTTCAAATTTTATCAATAATCAAATAAGTTTTATAATTTATAATTTCATTAGAATTGTTGCTCACTTTAATTATTGAGGTCTATTGATTAATAAGTACTGGATAACATGGCTGTTTCATTATCTTCCAAAATATAGCACGTAGGATTTTTCTCTACATTAAAAAGTAACATTACAGCTACTCTTTATGAGTTCCCAATTTATTACTCATTTTTTATATTTTCCTATATTTAGTCCATTTAATATTAGGTCTCTACCAGTTGTGTAGGCTTTTACTAATTAAATATTTTGGTATTAGTTCATGATTTCATTGTCCTAATTGTTGTTAAAATTGCTGATTGCTTAATTCACTTGACTGGCATTTTAAGAGGATCTCTAATTAGAAACTAAAGGGTAGTTATCTGTGTTAGATCTTGGAGTGAGCTCATCGAAAATTGAAAGCTTTCTACCTTTTTGCTTCTTATTCTATTCCCCTAAAAAAGAAGAGCTTTTCTTGACTGAATTGGGATTTACAACTCTATCAGAGTTGTTTCTTAAGTGACCACTGGAGGAGATTTGAATGGTAGATTGGTTCTACCTAATTAGTTGCTATTATGTCTTGATAATTTGTGAACTTTTGTTTTCTTGGCTCAATAAAGTTTGCTTCTTTGGTATTTAAGGCATTAAAATAGATTTAACACAATTTAAGTCTAAGTTTTTATGGTTACCATTTTTGTTGTTTACAGGTTAATATTAACGCGATACTTCAAGTTTATTTTCATCTGTACAGCAATTAAGTTGATTCCCCCATTTTCTTTTGAAATTAATTAGATGATTATATATAATTTGAATTTGATTCTGCTATCTCATTTCATGACCACTAATTTAGTATAACTAAGGAATATCTAACTAATATAAATAATAATATCAATATAAATAAATATGGGATCCTAGAGTACTTTGCTCTAAAGCTCTTCTTTAGTTTTGATTGGTTTAGTAGCCACTCTAACCATAAATAATGTTTAAGGATTAAATAATGGTCTTGGATTAAAGCCTGCTATGGGTTGAAACACCTGTAATGCCTATCACTGCGACATCAGCAAGGACATCATCATAAAGTATGCTGTTATTCCAAATTAAAAAAATGAATAAATGAAGCAATTAAGCTCATAGGGCATTTAAAATTTGGCAACAAGATAAAGCAATTAGGTTTAGATCAAGTTGGATATGTATGCGTGAATATCGATGACTGTTGGTAACTTGAAGCCAGAGACAAAGATGGAAATGTCCAAGGAGATACCACTAAATTCCCAAATGGAATGAAAGAGGTTGGTGATTATTACAAATACAATTATTTATTATGATTATTAGAATATTGTTTTAATTTATACCTCCATACAAATTGATTGAAGTTTGGAATTTACTCATCAGCTGGTACTAAAACTTGCTAAGGGAAGGCTGGAAGTTTAGGTTTTGATACGGCAGATGCCAATTACTACGCAAGTATTGGAGTGATTACTTAAAGTATGATAAACCTGTAATATAATAGGTAAATATATAAATTATTCTATTAAGGTTAAAATGCTACAACAATTTTGTTCCTGCTCTTAAAAGATATACTGATACGGGAGATGCTCTGATTAAATCTGGCAGATCAATCCACTATTCAATATGCAACTAGGGAAATGAAAATGTTTGGTAATGGGGTGCTTCAGTAGGCAACAGCTGGAGAACAACTCTAGACATCGAGAATAACTGGGGGTCAATGAGATACAACTTTGTTTAAAACTCAATTCTATCTCAATATGCTGCTCCAGGTGGCTGGAATGATCTTGACATGCTTAAAGTTGGAAATAATAACCTTCCAATTACTGAGCAAAGATCTCATTTCGCTCTCTGGTGCTTCGTCAAAGCCCCACTAATTCTCGGAAATGACTTAACAAATATGGGGCCTGAAGTGCTTGCAATAATTTCGAACAAGAACTTTATTGCTGTTAATCAAGATTCCTTAGGTTAATAAGCAACATGCGTTATGAATTGCAAAGATTCCCTGCAAGTATATCATTCTTTAAATGCTGATAACGGTCCTTATCACGCTGTTCTTGTGATTAACTGGGAAGCTAAAATTTCAAATTCCCTCATTCTCGATTTTGCAACTCTCGGAATACGTTCATCTTCATTCCAAAGTTGCTAAGTTACCAATCTATGTACTGGATCAGTCATTGGAATTCACAGAAAGTCGTATTTTTTGTCTCAAGTATTCGCTCATGATAATATTGCACTCAAGATTTAATGCTAAGACTCATTTTCATCTGCCAAAGATAGTTTCTTGGAATGAACAGTTTTTAAAAAACAAGATTAATCATTTATTTCATCACTAAAATTCTAAGCTAAATATTATCGTGAAATGAATTCCAAAATAAGGGAGTTAATATGTAATTATAATAAACTTGATTTCATAATGTCCGATAAACGAATGACAAGTTAGAGATCCTTTAATGATTTTAAATTAACAATTATTTCTCCACCGTTATTAACAAATACTTAGACTCAATTTTAATCAATCGAAAATTTAGCTAATTTTTCTATTTTCATACTTTCTATGAATATAATTCATAATGGTATTAAAAATTTAATTATTTTAATTAACTTAAGCAAACTAAAAATGCGGGAAAATTAGTAGGGAGTTTATTGACCTCAGAAAGTAAGGATTAGCTTTATAATGTATAAAATAGCTCTTAAGTTAACAACAGTATAAATCTGCACAGCAAATTACCAATCAAATTATATAAATCAAGCTCTATGTTAATTTATATTGTGATTAATTTAATTATGTTTAATTATTAAGAATGTAAAATAAGTTATTTGAATATATTTAATTTTAATTATAAAGTTTAAAATTCTATTATAATGAATAAAATTTAGCAAATTATCGGGTAAAAATATCATAAAAGTTAAATAAAAGATTCAATTTGGTATATAAATTTTTATAATTATTATTTTTATGAAAATATATAATTAATTTTGTCATCTCTTACTGAATGCGTAAAATAATAACATTAGAAATCTTGCCCTCTGCTCCATACTCCCAATTAAAATAAACTTTCTATGCAGGAGAGGAAGTTAAACCTACCACTGCAGATAATTTTAGAATGACACCCATCTCATACTTAAAAAAAACAACAGTCTAACAATAGAATTTTATCTGCCATTAAAACCTTAATTAAAATTAGGTATTTCAACCTTAAAAATCTAGGCAGATGCTTAAAAATTTGAGATGCAGAAAGAAGAAGGACTTTAGCTTTACAAAGATTTAAAATCTAAATAGTAGCCAAATAATTTAATGAATCAAACCCCTTAGTTAAACAATAAATTACCACAGTAAATTGCAAACTAATCCAGCTCTGTTTTGCAATCATTCTTTAACATTTAAAACCCTCACAGGCTGAGACATTTAACTAACTCAAGTGCCAATTAAAACGAACAATTTAATTCACAAAATGAATTTAAGAATTTTAACATTGTTAATTCCAACTAATTCCTTCGTAGTAACAGTAGACCAACTAAACCTGAGGAAGAAAATTAAATAAAGGCAAGAAAATTCCGAGGATATCCTCTCAGTCTGGATAGAAAATCTTAAGTAGGAAATATAGTTTCAGATCTGAACGGTGGATATACAGTGCCTTTTACTAATATAGTGTATATAAAATTAAGTGACTCGGATTTCACGAAATTTAAGGATGGTATTAGAAAAGACCCCAAACTCCTTTCATCCACATCTCATAATTTGAAAGTTAAAATTCCTCCTATTTAAAAATAAGAATAGCAATTGATTAAAAATAAACTTTAAATAGACTAATTTAAGACTGTGGACAACACAAATATTTTTGACCAAACTTAACCACATTAATAAGTTGAAATTAAAAACATTAAGACATTACAGAAAAACTTATCTGCATCTAAACTATATTTACCGACATAGAAAGACATGAAAATACCTTTTCCATAATCAACTGCTTCGCATCAGAATTCACATCATTCTCGAGATTTAAGCAGTTAAAATGTAAAAGCAAATAATTTATAGAATGTACATATTGATGAAAGCGATTCTAATAATTACTACAGTAATAATAGTGGTATTACTAATTTAAGCTATCATCATTCTAAAAAATCCATAAATAAATCTTTTAAACATTCCAAAATTATTAATAAATTAAAATGTAGTGTTATAATTCAAAATTCGCAACTTATTAAATTCCAAATGTCAAATTATAACGATATGTTAAAACGAAATAAAAAAAGGTATGCATTTTACCTCTATTATGAATGAAAAGAGATAACCTTATCAAATAATTTTATTATTTTAAAATAATTAAAAAAAATCGGAAGATTACTTATAAAAATGCATTTTAAATAAAAAAATCTTATATTTATGTGTTATTCTATGTCTTACTAATAAAAATACTAGAAAGAAGAATAGTATGGTACTAAAAATGAAGAAAATCGTAAAAATCGCCCCCCAGTTAGTTCTGGTTTTCCAAAGTCTCAATCAGCCCAGAGTTTACTAATTAGATCAAAAAAAGGACTTGTAGAATTCCTAATTAAAAAATGTAGATGAGGAGCATGATAAATTAGATGGGTAACAAGTCATCAATTTAGTAATGGGATTGGGTCTAAATTTTTAGAATGATATCTATTTTTTTAACTATTAAAGGTTAACTATTAAAAATGAAGAGTAGAGTATTAAGAATAGTTTTTTTTAACTAAATGCAGCGTAAGTCATGAATAAGAGAACTCCTGATGATAGCAAAATGCGAGGGACTAGCAATAAATTTTTTGAAAAGAGGTTTATAGATAGAATCACCTCGAACTAAAACGAGAATCCTAAGCAGCTGCATCAGTCTCAGGCACCGTAGAGTACCATAATCTCAAATATCAACAATTAAGCTAACATCATGAGTTCCTACTACTCAAGACCAAAGCAAGATAAGGATAAAAGCACTTAGTTTCTAAAGTATTCGGCCATTTCAAAGGCTGGGAGAAAATCCAGGTTAGTAACTAAGACAAATCAGGATTCTTTCTCAGTAATCAAAGGGTACTGTGGTTCACAACACAAGAAAATTGGTTCTTTGGAGTTTTTGATGGGCAAGGGACATACGGGCATTTTGCTTCAGAGTAAGCTTCCAGATGTTTATCTCAGAAATTAGTCAGTTTTGTAAATAGTAGTTAGCATTATGCTACAGGAAATAAAGCATTTGAAATGCTTAAAAATAAAGATCCTAATATCCTACATCAGAATTAAGTCGATATAAGCATTTCAAATTTGATCATAATTCATTATTTTTTAAGCTCTCTTGATGAGTAGAATTTGAGAAGTCTTATGACAGCCGCATATGAATGGAAAAACGAATAAATGGGTTTATAAGGCTTTGATTTTTCTTACAGTGGTTCAACTTCAGTGACATTGGTTGTCGTGAAAGATTATTTCATAGTGGCTAATGCAGGTGATTCAAGATGCATTTTATTTAAGAATAACTCAACTTCAGTACTAAACGAAGCTGAAGGGCAAAGCAGAGATCACAAGCCAAACTTAGCTGGAAAATCAGAAAGAATTATAAGCAAAAATGGGAGAATTAATGCCTTCAAAGATAGGTCTGGTCATAAAGTTGGACCTATGAGAGTTTGGATGAAGCATGAAGAGTTAAATGTTAAAGTTTTAGTATCTTTATTTTAAGACATTCCAGGCTTAGCAATAAGATCACTGGGAGATGCAGTCGCAGAGTCACTTGGTATTATTGCTACACCTGACATAAATTTTATAAGAGATAGTATGAAATAGATAGAGCTTTAGTGGTATACAGTGATGGAGTCACTGAATTTATGGAAGATTAACAAATTGGAGAAATAATCGAGCCTTTTTATAAAAATAATGATACTGAGGGGTCTTGTAGAAAGTTAGTAGAAGAAGCTACTAACTAAAATTAAGTACAGATTTTGATATTGTATTTAGGAAGTATGAAATTTTAGATATATTATTGATTATTTGGGAATTCATATAAAAAAAGAGATTGGTTATTTAAAATATATTTTAATGGCTGAAAGAAGAATCAGTGATAAATGATATTACAGCTGTAGTTATATTTTTTCATTGATTATAGCTCTTTTGAATCTAACTTAATATTAATTCCATTATTTATGATAATTATTAGAATAAAGTTCCTTAAGAGGATATTTCAGAATTTCATTTAATATTTTTAATTATTTATTTGACTTGCACTAAATCTATTAAATATTATTGGATTACTATAATTATTATATAAATATATAAATTACAAATGAGAAAGTAGATTATAATGATAACTACAGCTGTTTTATTACTGCTTAGTTCTACATCTTTAGCTCTTAATAATGGAGCTGACAGAACTCCTGCATTGTGTTGGAATACTTGGAATAAGAATGCTTGCGACATAAAAATAATAAAATCATAAATTTGAATTTGATATTTTTAAAGAAATTTCCTTATTTTTTAAAGACATTTCAGAAGACATTATTAAGTCTAATTCAAATTAGATAATAGCACTCGGTCTTGATTAACTTGAATATAAATATGTAAACATTGATGATTAAATAGTAACTTTTTACTTATATCTTTTTTTAGTTTTAATTAATGATTACTGGTAATTGCCTGCAAGAGATAAGGACAATCACGTTAGATGATACTACCAGACTCCCAAACGGTATGAAGCCAGTGGGTGACTTCTTGCATTCAAAGAATTTAAAGTTTGGAATATACTCATCAGCTGGAACAATGACATGCCAAAAGAAAGCAGGAAGTCTGGATTTCGAGGACATTGATGCTGAAGACTACGCTACTTGGGGAGTTGACTGCCTAAAATACGACAATTGCTTTAATAAGATGGTACCCGCAGTGTAAAGATACACTGCAATGAGAGACGCTTTGCAAAAGACAGGGAGACAAATATGCTATTCAATTTGCAATTGGGGTGAAGAAAAAACCTGGAAATGGGCTAAGGATATTGGAAACAGCTGGAGAACAACAAATGACATTAAAAACAAATGGGCTTCCATGAGGGAGAACTTTAAATGGAATGCTTAACATCCAGAGATTGCTGGTCCAGGTGGCTGGAATGACCCAGATATGCTTGAAATAGGTATCGGAGGTTTAATCCCACTTGAGGAGAAAACTCACTTTGCATTGTGGTCATTTGCAAAAGCTCCGCTAATCCTTGGCAATGACTTAAAAAAGATGACTCCTGACTAATTGTCAATTATAGTTAGTCATATTTTCTTTAAGTCAGATTTTTTTATATCAGCAGCACCAACTTAATCAATGTTAATCAAGACTCATTCGGATAGTAAGCTAAATGTGTTTAAGGTTGTAACGGTGGAGACATTGAAGTATATCAATCATTCCAAAATGATAAGGGTGGCTATTATGGCTTGCTTGTTGTTAACTGGTCAGACATCCAATCTAAGGCTATTCTCATAAATTTCTAAATTTTAGGAGTCACTACTAAAGCAAATGATACTTGTAAAGTTACAGACCTGTGGACAGGAAACTACTTGGGATTTATTATAAATAGAGTTTTATAATTGTTATATTCTTGGATTATTCTTAGGAAACTACTATGTTACTGGACTACAACCACACGATAATCTAGCATTTAAAGTGATCTGCTCAACAACTGCTTAATAATCCTTATGAACTTACACTTTTTTAATTTATAGAAAATTCTAATAATTTTAGTTATCTCAAGCACTGAATGTTTAGATCAAATATTAAAAGAATTATATCGAACTTATAGAATTCTTTAATAATTTATCATAATTATTTTGATTCATTTTGATTCACAAGTTATTTTTATTCTTATACTTCTTTGCTTGGCAATTCTTTATCAACCTCTAAATAATAAATATAAGTCATTACTAAATTTTTCCTTTCTCTATGTACAATTTTAATGCCCTTTTTCCTTTCTATAATTGCATCGAAATCTAACTACCCAACTCTTCCATACATTAACAACCTTAAAATTATAGGAAAAAGATAAAAATATTAGTTTTTAAAAAAAATAATGTTAAAAGATTTTTGACATAAATAGAATTGTAATGATTGGGTTAAGTTTATCAAAGATTACCATGAAAAAGTTTTAATTTTGTTGGTCCATTTCATTACATATACTATAAGAGAATCATAATTAACTGTTTATTACAAGCAATATTTTATACAAGCAAATCTTTAATTTTAAATATTTTAACTTTGTTAAATCTTAAAATTAAATTGGAGATCCTTAATCTTCTTTGTAAGAGATATATTTTATAAGATATATGGTTATCAATTGTCAAATCTCTTGCTGATAGAAATTGGAGCCATTGATTGTAAAAAGCGATATGATAATATTTTTATATATCTTAGAAACATTCACCATTAAATCAATTTTACTCTCAATTTATTTACGATATAACTCGCTCCTCTACTGATAATCAATATTTTGCCTTGATGTTTGCAGACTCTCTTCATTTAATCTAATGCTTATTACAAATTGTAGGTGCTCTCCAGAAAGAACGTGCTGATTACAGTGTTAAATTCATTATCATTGAATGGTAAATCATGGGCATCGGCAGTCATTAACTTAAATTGACCTTCATCAAATCCAAAAGTGTTATTCTTTTTCATGTCATCCATTTTTTCAAAAGCTTTTATTAACATATTATCTGACCAATCTACTCCTATGTATTCCTACAGATTTTAATAAGGTCAGAATATATGCTTACATCTATTATAATTTAGGAAATATTGTATCTCTTATTTACTCATATTAGGGCATAAGTATCTATATTGGGAAAAATATTATTAAATTCACTAGGATATCAAATCTATCAAAGTAGATTTGTAATGTTCAAAATTTTTACCAGTACCAACTCCAAGTTCCATAACTCTTCCTTCAGCAAATATTTACGAAATCGATTAATTTTATTGGAAATCTCTCTACGTTTATATGTTTCATCATATGTTTCCGCTAACTTCTAATGTACACTATGCAAGAAAGCCTTTTAATCTTTGATACCCCTCAATTCAGTCTAGGCTTTAGTAATTTAGGTATATTTATTAGAAATGCAGGTAGATGCAAAATAGCTACCTACTCCATAAATTAAAGCTTTGGTAAACTTGGGGCTTGCATTTAATGTATAATTTATTTACTAATATTAAATTTAATTATGTGGTTAGATTAAAGGAACTGTTTAACTCAATTAAAGTGCACAAATATTAAACTGCTCATTGTGAGAATTTAACTTTATCAATTGATAGTAATATTTTCTTGAAGTCAAATCTCTTCTGCTCTGATTCTTGCCAGCATCTTCTAATCAAAATTGAGAGGGCTTGATCTGTGGTCTCAGGTTTTAACGGTCTCAGTCTCTGCTCTAATAGCATAAATCGCATTTTTTTCTCGTATGAACCCTCAAAAGGTATGTTTCCTGTTTCTAATTCCCATAGTAAGACACCGTAGCTGTAGGCATCTGCCGAAGTTTAATCGTAGAAATCAGCTTAAATGTCGTACGAGACTTCAGGACCAAGCATTATAGTTTTAGTATTGTGAAAATAGTTTGCAAAACTTTTTCAGTGATTTTAGGCCATAGTCTACTATGTATATGTTAAAATCTGAAGGGTTCAAAAGTATGTTCTTTGATGATAGATGACTATGAGCAGGAGGTTTATGGGAAGAATGAAGTTAATCTAGACCTTTAGCTATATTCCTATAATATAATTTTGATTAAGAGGATGAGTTTACTTTGCTATTTTCATTTTGTCTGATGCTGTTAAAGTCTAGCCAGACTCATGAAGATATTCATAAAGAGATATTTTCTATGGCATCAAGATATGCATAACATTACTTTTGTCATTAAAACACATATCTTTGATTGGAAGCAGATACTTATTGTTTAGCATCCTATAATTAAATTGATCATTTTAATGAATAATTTTACTTTAATGTGGAAGCTTCTCTGAATATCTCCTCAATAACATAAGTTTTAACCCTTGTGAATTTAATGACTCTGCATAACATTTATACGTTAAGTTGCTTCTCTTCATCATATAGTTTAACTTTATATAATCCTCCTAATCCTCTTTTTTTATTGCTTTTATTGAATTGCTCATATAGATTAAAGTCTTTCTCAGAGATAATCAACCCGTCGGCATAGCTTCCTCATGTAAAGCTTTCATTAAATTGCTTTACTGAATCACTCTTGTAGACGTCTGTCTCTCCTACTTAACTACTCATTCTACTCTTGTATCAATCTTAATAGTATTAATGCTGGAGCAAATGATCTCTGTTGTTCGAATTTAGAGATAAATATGAGAGATTTCCTTAATGTTAGGCTTCAAATAACGGTTCAGTTGTTGCTTAAGGGAATGCTTTCATTATGAAAATTTCCATAAAAACTCCAATCTAGAACGAACATAAAGGGTATAATTTCTATAACTAGAAAGACCACTATAAGAAGCATTTGTATGAAGTAAGTGTTATAATCTTCATATTTTAAACCTAGAATCATACCATAGAATAGTCTGCTTTCATAAGCTCCTCCTATAGCTCTAGCTATTCTTGATACAGACCAAATAAAGTTAGCAAACTGTAGAGATTTCAACTTCTAAGAATAAATAGCAGCTCTAAGTGGACTTCCTGAAAACTTTAAAGCTAATAGTTATCATCATTATTTCGGCCATACAAGGGAATATAATATTTAAAGCTAAAATTTCCTTAATAAAAGGCTAAGCTGGTAGATGAGATGTCATATATAGTGTAATAAAAATACTCTAAGTTATGAGCATTAGTGATCCAATAATTGTAATCGTGTATTTGCTTTTTACATTCAAAACTGATTTAAAATTGTTTGCATGACCATCATAGTATATGGAAAGTAACTGCCAGAACAACAAGAGATATAATGAAAAATATTTGTTTTATTTAAGTAATTGCCATATTAAAATTTAAACAACATTTTATGTGAAATAAATTATATGCAAATATCACCAAGAACTCAGGAATTCAAATTAGAAACACTAAACTTTTAGGGCTGTTATCTATCCCCATATATTCCTAATTCTCTTTAGGAAATAAATGATTTAGTTCCCCATTTCCACTATCATTATTTAATGGCTCTTCCACCTATAGATTTTTTAATTTATTTTGTTGATTGGCATTACCATAAATTAGTGATGCAAAACTGAATTAGCAGGCTCTCAACAGACTTATGAAAAACAGAAAAACATAGAAAAACTTTGATATCCATGAGTCCGAAGCATATTATGGGAAATTGTACAATCTAAAATGATAAGTCAATCGTTCGAATGCAAAAATATTATGAAAATTATTGGTACATACATAATTGAGGTTATTTTGAAAGTTATTAGATAAAGTATTGTAAGAAAGAAAAAAGACAAAACTATCAAAGGTATGCTAATTTTTTATTTATAAATTTAACAATTTTATAATCTTAATCATATACTCATTTACTTTCTAAATCTTGCAAAATACAATCTGTAAAATTATTGTTATAAATAAAGGGAATATAAAAATTTTAGAATATAAAATCTCAAATGATAAAGCAAGTTGTAGAATAAATAATTCAAGGGCTAATAGATAAAAAATTAGGGATTTATTAATCACCTCAGCAAATAAAAATCACCCTTAATAATTTCGTGTTTTAAGAAAAGTTGTAAAATAAATCTCTCAATCATCATACAAAGATAAATTTGTTTTAATGCTTGTGTTTGGAGAGTGTGGTCTAATTCTTTAGCCGTCAGAAAGAACTCAATGTTTTATATCAGATACCTTAAGATCTCTTTACTTTCTTATTTTATTAATTATAAGGATTTATTCAATAATTATACGTAATAGAGAATAAAATAATAAAAATGTTATTCATACATAAGGATTTCAATGGAATTTCCAATAGAATATAATTCAAAATATTATTAGAGAGTATTAAAGAAATAGCTAGATAAATGATTATTTTAAGCACTCAATAGCTTGCTTAATATTGAATTTAATATATTTAAATACTATTTTAATTCGATTTTATTCAAACCAATTTCTTAGAATAACTCAAATTTATAATTCAAAGTATGAATCTAATATTTTCCTAATTTTTAGATTATTAAGGTAAAGATTTTTTAAGTCATGAAATTTATACAACAGGTTTGAATGAACAGAAAATATTTGATTCACCAATTAAAGACGAGTTAGAGAGTGATTATGCGAAAACTAATAGACTGGAAGAAAGTTAATTTAATTTTTATGTATAATCTCTTCAAGGTTTAGTGAATTTTAATTGTGCAAAAGATTTTAATAAATATAGTAGAGGAAACTCAAACATCACAAATACTTAAAACAATTATCAAACTTACATTTAAATTTTGAACAAAATGGAGATTTACGATTCACTTTACAACAGAGCAATTACTCGATATTTTACTCAACCATTCTCAAACTAACTCTAAAATGGTAATTCATCATTTTATTTAATCATTTTTTTCTAGATAGAGTAATTTTTCTAATATAAAATATAAGACACGTTAAGATTAGAGGAGCTAGAGTTAATTGCTAGTTTTATAACCCAATAGCATGAACTATTGTTTCAATATAAGAGACAAATTATTGAAAAATTGAGAAAAATGCTTAATATTAAAAGTAAAAATGTTCTAAAAATAATAATGCTAATTGATTATTTGGAGCATTGACTGTTGGTACAGAGTTAAGGTAAAATATCAAAATCAAATTTTAATATTGTATTAATAATGTTTCATATATAGCTATTTTGAATTATTAATTGAAAACTTAATGATTGAAGATATTGCAGTGGATAAATATATAGAAAGCAAAGAATAATTGATCAGGCTTGCTAATGAGTTGCTTTATAGATATTTTAATACAAGGTAGAAAGAAAATAAAGATGAGGATATAATTAAAATCATTTATAAATTGGAAATTATGGCTAACTATGATAGCCCTAATAACTCTCTAAAAAAATCTCAAATAATAAAGAATAGCAATTTTTTATTAAAAAAGATATGAAAATTCTATAATTCTCAACAATAATAGATTTGCTATAATATCCTTGTTTTTGAATGTATTCTGGTTACTCTCTGTGATGCCATGAAGTTTATTATTTTCTAAAATGGGTTTATTGCTTACAGCCTCTTCATTTTCTTCTATCAAGCACGATTCCACTATTTACAGTCCCTTATTTCTCGAGACCCCTCCCATGCCTGAGACAGATTCCATTATGTCTTTGAAAGTATTTCCCTCTAAGATAAAACTTTAAACTACAACGCTAGATCGATTGTCATCAATTATCCATGCATTTTTATTTAAATGATCTTAAGGGGTTGGGTAATTTTTAAGATATTTTGTAGGGGTTGGATATTTGGTGTCTGCATCTAATGCTTATAAGTTCTGGTTGGTTTTTTAAGTCAATGTTTATTTAAGAGTTGATTTTCTGTTCTTCATTTGATGTCTCTGACACGTACGAATATTTTCAAAATATAAAATGATTTTCCTGAATACATTAACTTAAAACACAAATATTTTTAAATTCATTTTATAATAATCAGAGTGATTTAGGAAGTCATTAATCATATAAGGTTTGCCTTCTTTCAAAGTATCTTTAAGCAGTTACTTATTCTTAAGTAAATTTGCATTTGAAGTATTTTTCAAAATAATCTTATTGTTCTTAGTCAAATCTAATGTTGATCCAATAAGAAATGAGTTCATAGCATCTAAGAAAGTGCAAATTTATTCAGATAAAAAAAATAGAAATCTCTGATTGTCTTTAATTTGGGGTCTACCTATAAGCTTTAAGAAATTTTTCCATAAATAGAAACCTGATTAATTATGAAAATCAACCTCTGAAAAATCTTTTAAGTTTCTTTCAAGTAATTCGAAGCTGACAGCTGGAATATCTTTAGTTAAGAGCTATAAAAGCTGTTTGTCTGAAGAAGTTTGGATTTTTGTGATGTGTTTAACTAAATTCCAAATCAAATGTATATTTGACAACCTGAGTCCATTTTACTTTTTACTCAATTCTTAAGTCAGCGCTTTCTTTCTATAATGCGTTTAATAAAAATAAAAGCAAATAAACTTACTTATCTAAAAACAGAGTAACTTAAAGGATGTGAAAATTTGACATAATCTTCCACAAATTTATTTCATCACACAGTGTATTAAGTTTCTCATAATGATTAGCTCCCATTTATTCTGATATTTCCTTTCATGATACTTTAATTTGGCAATTTCATTGAGTAGATCTTGCAGTACTTTTAAATGTCAGTGAGCTGATTGATTAGCTAATTCCTGATTGCTATAACTATTTATTGTACTTTATTTGCCAATATTAACTCTTAAAGGATCTACAAAACTTGAAATTTAAATTGACCTACTTAATCAATTCCGTCTATGAATATAACCAAATTCTTTCTCTCGTATTCTTCTCTCAAGAATTATTGATATTGGCTTTCTTATTAATCAATCATATACTTAATCAAGCCTTTACTCTAGATGTTTGCTTTAATTTAGTTATTTGAGTGAATATTAATTAATGACCTGCAATCGATATAAAACGGTGTGCAAAATTACGTTTAGTCACTTTAACCATCTTCCTCTTCTTACTTATTTGAATTTTAAAGTTAATATTGCTCTTTTAAAGATAATATTCTATCGCACATTTTTAATATGGCTTGATTAAGAAAGCAGGATTTTCCTATATTTGGTGGTCCACTAATCACCAGCATAGACGATTCATTTTAGTCTGTATCAATTGATAATTGAATTTGTGAGAAAAAAGTAATAGCAACATTTTTAATCACAGAGTCTCGATTATTCTTAAATTAATTAGAGTCTGAGAACTATGTCTAGGTAAGCAATCTTTACAAATAAGCATTATTTTAGTCATAAAGACGGTTTTTATACTAAAACTCATAAAATTAGTCTTCTTCAACATCTCTATAAGAAGCCTCCTTTTCAATTTTATTAAAAAGTTAATTCGTTTGAGTTAAATTTAACTCGCTTAAGTGATAGTCCTAAAGAAAAATGAGGAAAAATATCCTTACTTGTTAAGAAATTTAGAATTAGTCATTTGTAAATGGATTATATGAGTACTAAAACTTCTTTAACAGACTTAGGCAATAGCTACTTCTTTTATGATAATTGTTTTCCATTTTATTAATTTTAATTAAAAACAATCCAATGTTTTAATTAGAACTCAATATGGAAAAGTAAGGTGATAATATTATAAAGATCTTAAAATAGTCCAAAGGAAGAAAGCTAAAGAATAAAGAGAGGATCAATAGGTCTACAATAAATAAGCTCAATAATATATTCCACCTAGATAATCTGTGATAAAACAAAGATTCATGATGGATTTACATAATCGAGACGAGTCTACAGCCACATTGCTTATGGAAAAATCTCCCCTTTCTACCCAAAGATATTTAAATTTACTGTAAATATATTGAAGTTTAATTTTGTATTATTTAAGTAATTTCAATTTAAAAGAAGCAAGATAAATCTGAATGCTTTAATGGATGCTTATAACAATCTAAATAAACATCCCTCAGTTTTGGCATTTAATGGTAAAGATAGACATCTTTAATAAGTGCAGACACAATACGGAACTCTCCTATAAAACTAGCTCATGCAGACAATTAGCTAAAATAGCATATTTTGAGTAAATTAATTTAGTAAATCAAGATTACACATTTCTCTATATTTATATTAATATTATTATATTTTTAGGTACTCTACCGCAAAACAGCTCAAATGCGGTAGAGTACCTAAAAATATAATAATATTAATATAAATATAGAGAAATGTGTAATCTTGATTTACTAAATTAATTTACTCAAATTATGCTATTTTAGCTAAATTTAAAACCCATGCTTACACTTATGCAATAAAACAATAGATTGATTGACAATGGACACATGAATAACTAATTTTTAGGATCGTTTAATCGAGGAGACAGCTCATTGTCAATAAATCCTGATGTACAAGGAACCATTGATATAGATAATGAAGAGGGATCAAACATTAATAGATTTTTGGACATTTTCAGATACTTATCTATTAAGCTGCATCATTTTTTAGCTGCGGAGCATTTATTCTAACTTATAATTTTACTTGTATTTATATATAAGTTCATAAAATGATATTATTATATCTAGGAGCAATCTAAAAACACTAAAAGCAAAGCATTATAGAAAATTAACTTCAAGATAATTCATTATCAGAAGTAATTTTAACAAACTTTCAAGTATCTTATAAGCTTTTGATTCTTAGATCCATTAAAATTTTCATATTATCTTCTATAAAGATTGATTAGCGTTATTTAATAGATGCAATAAAGATAAAATTTAAATTTTACTTACAAATTTTGTTTAAAATTTATATGAACTATAGCAACCATTCGTCTTTTATAATAAAGGAGACTGAACTTCAACATTTTTAGGATGTTGATTTGATTAAAATAAAAATTGGTTAAACTTATGAAGAGTAATATCATATAAATAAAATCAGATTTTTGTTAAATTATTCAAAACTATAATAAATCTTTTTATTAAAAGGATTTTAAAATCAATTTTAGTATAAATTAATGGATAAAATTAAAAAATAGACTATTTTTATTAAAACTGTTCTTTATTAATGACCCAAATAATTATTGAATGATAATATTAGGAATATCTTGAATAAAAGAAGTTGTAATAATCTATGAATTTGCAAGTAAATTTCAACTAAAATTAGAATATTCAGATTTAGAATCCTGAAGAAATAAATGACTAATTTTATTCAAATTATTTTTATATATAAAATATGGCATTATGATATTACAAACTTACTTCTTTTTTAATGACGCTAATTAAGCAAAATCATATGATATTGATTTAGAGAAAAACGTCGGGATACAAAGTGAAAAATAAGTGGCTGAAAATTTATAACCAAATCATAAATAAGAAACAGGAACTGAATTTAAAGTATAATAGAAAATCAAAGTTTCATTTCATAATTTATAATACTCAGTATAAGAGGAACTTAATAAAAAGTAGAGAAAAGAGAAGGGAGGCTAAAAAACTGTATCCAAAGAAATCCTCAAAATAATTACTGGCTATTCTCTACCTGGTGAAGCCACATATATTATAGGTTCATCAGGCTCTGGGGGTGTTGACCTTTAGAGGGACTACAATTTTTATGCTCAAATTTTCAAATAATTTAATAGGATGAAAACTTTAAAATCCCTTTTTATAGTTTAGTTAAATAGCATATAAGGATCATTTCAAAGAGGCATTAATACCTTATATAAATATCTCTTGATATTAACTTAAATGAAAATTATATAGATTTTTACTTAAGAAATGAGTTATAATTTTGTTATAAATTTTACTGTTTGTTATTTATAATAAATTATAAGTTTTGTAGTTTTTTTTTTCTAAGTCTTTATAAAAGATTATTATTACCTATTTAATGAGCAATAAAAAGCGTTTGAAGTATAAAATTCATTAAGATATTCCACAATATAAAGAAAATATTTTTATCTTGTCAAAACAAGGGGCCAATACCTGGCTGTGGTAAAACAATACTGCTTAATATGATTTGTGATATAATTATTCCGAAAAAGGAGAATGAAATGCAGAGAAGAGTTTTAATGAACGACACCACTCCTTTAGATATCGAATCATTTTAAAAAATAATCGAGAACCAATAAATTTAAATTAAAAAAAAATAATTGGAAAATGATTCAAATGTTTCAATAATACATGTAGATTATAAAAAATAATTTTTATTTAAATTTATATTTCAATAGGGATAATGTAGAGTTTTAAAACAAGTGACAAAAATAATGAGAGCTAAGGTATAAATGTTGAAAAAACACTGAGAGTATGGAAAAGAAGTAAAATATATTAAAAAAGAATTTGATAAATAGAAAAGCTGTTTAAGATTTCTTTTTAAATCCTTTCTACACTAATACTTATTAAATATATTTTCTTTTTATTTTAAAGTTTTTCTTAATTCTCTAAAGTCGGAGCTTATGTTTTGCAAGATGATGTATTTTTTGATTATTTCACACCTAGAGATGCTCTTAGATTTGCAGCAGGATTGAATATTAGCATAGATTTATAAGATAATAGAGAATTTTTTAATTTCTAAAAGTATATCATCATATTGTGGCCTCTTAAAAATATATGGAAGAAGAAAAAAATGAAAGGGAGTAACTAAGAGTTTCTAAAATATGAATCATTCCAAAGATTTGCTTTTTAGAATGGGCTAGATTGAAGTAATTCTATGACTTTAAAGTGAGGTGAGATAAACAAAAAAATGCGAAGATAAAAATAATTTTTTTCAAAAAGAAATTGGGCATGGGGAAACTACCATAGCTAAATTATATATATTATTACAAGTTCCAGTGGAACTTATAAGTGTTTTTACCAATTCTTAAATAAAACTAATATATTAAGTCTTATAAACGCACTACTTTACTATAAATAATTTAAAGATAGGGTAAGGTATTTGAAATTAAAAGCAATACTGCAGCTCCATCTCTGAAATACGTTACAAAGACCCTTTGGTTATTTTAATATTAAAAAAATGATATGTTAAAACTAATTTGAGAATAAGATAAGAGAGTAGAAAAAGTTTTAGATGACCTAGGTTTAACTTCAGTTGCAGATTCCTAAATAGTAGGTATGCATGCTAAAGTTTTATCTGGAGGAGAGAAAAAAAGAACTGCTATAGGAATAGCTCCAATTACAATTCCAATCATCTTGCTTCTAGATGAACCAACATCCGGTTTAGATAGTTTTAAAGCTCTGTAGATCGTAAAATTGCTTAATAAGCAAGCATCATATGGTAGAACATTTTAGCAACTATTCATCAGCCAAGTACCTAATCCTTCTCTATATTTGAGAGATTGATTTTAATGACTGATGAAAACGTTATATATGAGGGGAAACCTTAAGATTCTGTGAAATATTTCAAACAAATAGGTTTTCATGTCCCAAAATTCTCCAATTCCTCTGACTATTTTATGTCACGCATTTTAACTGTTGAATACCCAAAATCTGAGTTTGACGAAAATAAATTGGATTTTATGAAATAGTAATTTGAAGAACATAATAAGCCTGAGATTCTATAAACTATATAGGATGTAAAATTAGATCCTTTAAACTAAGATTTGCTATCTTTTCATGTATCAAAAAAAGGTTTACTGAAATAACTTATGAGAAGAGAATTTATTGGTTTATATAGAAATCCAGAGCATCTAAGAGTCAAGGTTTTAAGGCAAATTATAGTAGGATTATTAATTTTAGCCATTTTCTTTGGATTAGATGGGACTGATAAGCTAGATGTTTAGGGACTTACAGGATGCCTATTTTTCATTGCATTCAATCAAACTATGATGCTTGTATTCTCAAGTTTAAATGTGTTTTAAGAGGAGAGACCTATATCTTTAAGAGAGTATGCTTAATAAATGTATGGAATCCCTGCATATTTTTTTCTGTAAAGTAGTAGTTGAGTTATATTATTAAGCAAATGAATGGTGAATCTCCAACTAAAAAAAATTAATAAATAACACATAATTAAACTAACAATTTAATACGAATGCATTCTAGAAAGAAATGAAGTAGCAATCTATGAATGCCAGATATTAGGGTAAAAAGTCTTTTGCAAAAGCGCATAAAATTTACAAACAATATCTTTTCAATCAGGATTTTTCCACAAATTTTAAAATGTTCAGCTTGATAAGAGAAGCAAACAAGTAATTTTATTCAGAATTAACAATTCTAAAAAATTGTCTCTGTCACTTCGCTTGAGAGCTTCAGAATCCTAACTTTTTATGAGTCAAAGTATCATTTAAATGTTTTTATTGGTTTTATTTTATATTTTTTCTATGCAAATCTAAATCATTCATTTTATCCCTTAGAAAGCCAATCATGCCCTAAGTAGCAAGCAATTAAAGTTGAAATCTATGTTTGCAGTCTTTAGGGAATGAAATAAATTGAATGCTGGATTGCGCATATGTCTATTTCTTGCTTTGCAACTCTGCTTACTCATAAAGATCTTAGGGTCAAAAGAAAGTTCAAAACTATTAATTTTCTAATATAATATTTAGAGATACCTTTGAATATCATTCAAACTTACATATTCTCATTTATTGAATGCAAGGGGTAACATATAAGTATAAATGGATCAGATTTAAATTTTATTAATACAAACTCCATTTTGAATTTTTTATTAAACTTAAAATATTTCAAATTTAATTGTAATTATTAGAGAGAAAATATGTTTTTACGCATTCGCTAGTCTTCTTATAGAATTTAATTATTAATATTTTAAATTGAAATTTAAAAATAACTCAATTAAAAATATAAGTAGGTTAATTTTTTTATCTTGCATAGTTTAAAGAATATTTCCTATAAAGTCATTTGCTTTTTAATAATTATAAATTTATTTTTATTTATAAAAATATTTTCTTTGAAAATGATTAATAAAAATATTTCGTGCTTAGAAATTAAATTAAATAGGATATAGATTTAAAAAGAGAAGTAGTATTATTATCCATTATTTTTTTAAAAAATTAAATAATTTAAAAAACAAACATATCAAGAATTTGTAATTAACAACCCAAATATAATTGTATATTATGGCATTGGTACAATTACTAAAATAAATCTTTTTAGTAATAAAATATTCAATCAAGTAGTTTATGAATTTAAAATATTTATATATTACTAATATTAAAAAAGAAATAAGACAGTAAACTCATATTTTTAAAAGAACCAATTTTTTAAATCTTTGCTTTCATAAAAAATTCAAATTTTTATGAAAGACAAAGATATTTTATCAATTTAATCATTCGTTTAAACAAGCAAAAATTAATTATATAACTTTTTATTTTAATTGATTAAATATTGCAAGCTTTTGGTTATTTTTGAGGTTCTCTTTTGTTATATAAACACTTGAATACGTAGCTATTAAATTAAATTCTTTCATTTAATTTAATTGATTTAAAGCTGCAGGATTTGGTTATTTCATATCCTCTTTATTCCGTAACACAGAAACAGCAGTGCTATTTGTACCAGTGTTTATGATGCCTCTAATGTTACTCGGAGGTTTCTTCTCCAATGTGGGAAATACAATGGAATGGATCTTATGGTTATAATACGTTTCTCCGATTCGTTATGGTGCTGAAGCCTTGATTCAAGATGAATTTTCAAAAAGAGTCCTACCACCCGGACTCAATCCATTAATTTTCCTAAACTTTAATTTGGGATATTGGTTCGCAATGGTTCTACTAGTTACACTTGGGTGTGCTCTTATGATATTTTCACTATTTAATTTAAAATTCCGTATATCAAGACCGCAATGATCAATTTTAAGCTATATTTTATTTTTTTCTATCCGCTACATTACTCTGAATTTAACTCATGATTATTTAATATCAAACTATTTATTTTTAATTGCTTAATTCCAAATTTATTGATAAGATAATGATCTTATTTTTATAGATCCATTAAACACCAAAGAGATTATTTAAATGAGTTTGATCAGAAAATTTTCTCAATAGTTGATTCAATATTTACTTTAAATTCCATAATTCAAAAACAAGATAAGTTTTAAGAAGCTTTGTTTAAAAATAAATCAATCTTCTTTCAATCTCTAAAACTTAAAGATAAAATAATTGAAAAAAAATGTATCATTAAATGCAACTAAATCAAGCTTTGATAGAAAATTTAATGAATAACTCAACTCATCTTAATTTGATATTTATTGAAGAGTAAATTAAGTACTTAGATCCAATTAAAACTAGGTTGATATTTCAAAAATAGATATATAAGGCTTTTCACGATTAACTAAGCTAAAAATTTGCGGATTTGAGAATGCTAATAGATTTATTAGAGAAAATTTTTGTTTTAGATAAAGATTTCTCAATTTTTGAAGGTATCTTAAATCATGATTTCTTGAAGTTCATATTTCCAATGATAAAATTAATATTTTCAAAAGGATAAGCAGATAACAATGTTGTGTTGAGTAAAAAGTAAAAGACATAAACGTAATAGTCATATCCTTAACTTATATAATTTTACCATAATCCTACTATGCTTATAAATCAAAGAAAACAAATAAAGAAATTTTCGAATTCAATATATCAAATGATTGGTACAGTAATGCTAGTTAACTTTCCAGTTAAAAATAAAAGCCAAAATTAAACACTTCTTAAAAATCTGATTTTTCCACTGTTAAGAAATAAGGTATTCAACTTTTCAAGCAATACCCTGAAGTAAAAAAAGTTTCTTTGCATTAATCAATTTCGAAAGATTCATCATTAATTACAAAACATAGTATTGTCACTCTAAATTCTTAATCCAGCTAAAACTTCCAAGTTGATACATAATATACTTAAAAATATTATAAATATCTATCATTAATAGCCTAGATCACATTCTTCATCCTCTTCTATGAATAACGATAGTTCCATGCTTTTCTTAAATAATTAGATCAAAATTAGTAAGTTTAGCATAATGAGTGGCACATGGGTTTTGGGGTATAAAAATAATAATAATAAGTTATTGAGTACATAGAATGACTCTTAGAATAATTCATTAAATACCACCCAAAGTAATCACAAAAAATTATTAACTGTAAGAGCAGACAGCATTAATAGCAATATAAGTGGTTCTGCAATTAAAGCTAATAATTTAAGTGCTTTATTTTCACCATAAAACAATAATATTATTAAGGACACATTATTTATTTATATTCAAAATAATGAAAAAATAAAAGCTAAATATAAAAATTTATTTTTATTTTTAAAATAAAATCAAGCTTAATAATCAATCTCCCTCTAAACAGTAAATTGATTCATAGAAAGAGAATGATCAAAAATGGAAAGATACCCTTGTAAAAGATAAGAAATCGATAGAAGAAATGGCTATAAATTTAATTTAATTGGTAATGGATGTTGACCTAAATTTACTTATTATCAAAAACATTTAACTCTAGTAATTTAGCTCATTAATTGATGTAAGTTATTAAAAACATTGATGTATTTTTGAGAAATTAACACAAATTTATTTAGATTCTTTTGATAATTGGCTGCTCATAAGTTACTATTTAAAATATTTTAGCTGCTAAGATTGAAAAAATTCATAAAGATTAGAGTAATTTTTTCAATCATTTTAACATTTATAGGCTTTCCAGAAATTTTAAAAACCTAAATAACAGGACAGATGCTCTAAATTTATAAGAAGTTCTAATTTATTTCTGAAGACGCTATTCTTAATATTTTAATGATACCTAACAATGAAATTAAAAACTTAAAATTCTTAAACTAAATAGATGAAATATTTTTGAAGCAATATGCTTTAAAGCAACTATAATTTATACATAAATATTTGCAGTTTTTTTTAAAAAATAGTTACATTATAAAACCCCAAGAGTATTTTTTTGAATTAAGTTGAATTTGAATTTTTGATAAATATAGTATTTTTATTATTATAAATAGTTGGTTGCTTTATGTAAAATTAAATAAGTACTAATATATATATATATATATATATATAGGGGGTCTTCACAAATCAAAAAGCAACCAACTTTTGAGGCCTGATCTGATTAAATTTTATTTTAGTATATTAAGCCTTAATTATTATAATATATACACCCCAGTCCAAACAAAGATGCTGAGCCCAGATAATACAGTATCGCACAAGATCATTCCCTTCCTATCGTCGCCATCGGTGGAGTTAAACCCCCAGCTCCTCCCACCAATCCTCTGCGCCGCCCTCGAGCCCTCCCACATCCCAGACGCCGCCATCTTTGGGACGAGACTCAGATGCTTAATGGACAACCTGTCTGTTGGTCGGAGATCCTACAAGGAGATGCAAGACATGGTAGATGCCATCTTTGGCAGTAACGTGACCAGCCACTACCAGGAGATGGTCAACAGCAGCATCGAGCTACGACTATCCGTGCGCAAGCTCACCTTCACCAGAGAAGCGACTTATCGATCAGAGAGACTACATGACGATACGAGAGAGGATACCTTGAGAATAAGGGGAGCAGTACCTATTAGTGAAGACGCGACCGAGGTCGGAGGTGGGGGCCTCCCAGAATAATTATTGGATACAACCCCAACGGTTCTACTGCGAAACCCCAATGACGAGACATTGCGACTCTCGACAGATCAAATGGAGCGGACGCCCTCAGAGGGAAAAGGCCAAGAATGTGCAGATTCTTAGTCTTATACTTCATCAGTGGGCTGCCTGTCTCCTGACCTGCATCGATAACTGAACGAACTACTAGAGAAAATAAAACAACCTAAGAATTAACGGACAAATCCCTAACGCCCACTCAACTAATAACCTAGGGACCAACAGATCTTTAAAAAGCCCAGCAAAAGGCCAGCTGATAAAGATCTCCAGGAGATGTTCATAAGAGCCCCCCTCGGCCAGCGACGCCTACACCCTCACGGATTTCCTCTGGTGCTATAGTGATTTCATTTAGAGATTTCCTCTAATCTAGAGAAGTTTAACTTAGTAGCCTTAGGAAGCAATCTTATACAGATCTAGCAGATCTTCCTGAGCCACTCCCCTAGAAAGACCTTCCAGGCACCCCCGCTGACTATTATTTATTGCCCCTAATTGTGACATGGGGTCGATCACCGGCGCCTTCACCTGCTCCTTGGTCGATGCTCTGAAGCACCTGAGCCTCAAGGAGGCCTGAATGGGGTTAGTATTTTTACCAATTACCATTGGGGGATCATCAATTAATCAATTAGATATATTTATATATTTTTTAATTTTAGAGAAAATGAAAATCGAGCGCAACTCCGCCAGGGCGTGTGCTGTGTGCCCCGAGCACCCAAGTTCCCCCTAGTTTTCGAAGGGCTACAAAATGACCTTAAGATGGCCCCTCAAGCTCAACATTTCCTAAAAAACTCGAAGGCAAAAAAGTCTGGGAGATTTTGTAAGTTTAAAAAATTTGATCGTTTAATAGTTTAAATCAAGGGTTTAATTATCGTTTTAACAGCTGCCCTATTTTAATTAATTAAGATTTAAACATTAAAACTTAAATTCGATTATAGAAAAATGGAGTGCTCCCACTGCACCAGACCCTAGCAGGAAGTCCCACGCCAGAATCGCCAAGATCGTCTCCTACTATGAATAGATCAGGACCAAGCAGTACATTCCTCCCTTCGACAGCATTGTGGGCGAGGTCGAGGCCGCCCCTGAGGGTCGCGAGGAGGTCGAGGTGGCTTGGCATTGGTTCCTCGTGTATCTCCCACTTACAAGTAAAGGCTCCTGCAGAGATCCCTAAGTCACAGCTCCATAAGGGAGGTCTGGCCACTAGCCTGCATCCACGACAGAGACACATCTTCCTGATCAGGGATGGGATGAACAGCTTCTTGGAACTGGGATGGTTCTTGTGAATTACCAAATATATCATTAAGTTTCACTTTCCACCCACTATTGCAATTCCCCTAATGGGGTTTCACTTTTTCAGTTATTAAATTTATTAAAGTCTAATTCATTAATTTTTCATACTCACGATTGCTTAAAAAAATACTCTTGGGGTTTTAACAAATTCAGATTTAGAAACAGCAAAAATCTGCGTGATGTTAAAGATTTTTTAGAAAACCTTTAATAGAAATTTTTTGACCTTAAACACTTAAATTCTCAAACTACTATCATTATTTTTTGATGACTCAAAGTAGGAAATATAGTTGTCAGCCTAAGAAACTCTAAATTATATTTTGGACTATTTTTCAAAAAGAAATGTTGACTATGTTTTTAGAGACGCTTTGGCAAGCTCTTGCTGCTGTGCCTTATGTAAAATGTATCAATATCAAATAATTAAAAAAATAAATCTAACTTTATAATCAAAGACAGACTATAGATATTTATAAGCAACTCAAATCTAAATTTGTATGTACAATCAAAAGAAACAGTCTAGTTTGAAATTATAAATTTGCAACTAAAATGCATTATTTTGTTGCATTAACTTTTGATAGAAAAATTCCTGAATTTGTAAAGTAATTACAAACACCTTAGAGATTTAATAACATAGTAGTTGATTCAAATGATAATAAAAATGACTTTGCTGGATAAACTTCATAAATAATTTAGCAATATATCCTCCCGTGCTTCAATTAAACGATAAAGATATCCCTTAAAAGTTGATTAAAAGCACTAAAAAGTTATACCAAAATATGATGTATGAAATGCTTTAAAAACTTATTAACGAAGAATAGCTGTAATTAAATAATTATTCATTGATTAATGATGTCTTAGCATATATTTCAATGAATTCTGGAGATATTTATCCTATGAAATAAGATATAAACATCATCATTTTAAAGATTATTAGCTTTTTATCATCTCAACCTTAAGAATATAAAATAAAAAATTAAAAAGTTAATAACATACAATACAATTCTCTATTACTTTTTAGCATACTGAGGGTTGATAGAGGGTGTAAAATTTTAAGAATGAATGAGCTTGTTTGCGTAATTTAGTCTGCGCTGCTTCATTTTCTATTGGTACAAAACTTTAGCACGTATTCAGTGAACATTATGGTTTACTTTGCAATTAATACGAAGGAAAAATCTTTGTAATGGTTGTCAGAATATTGATGGCGATGTTTAGAATTCAAAAGAAAGTCCAAAGAAAGTAAAGATAAGATTTGTTCTCATAGATAGTTAGGGTAACGTCTTCTGCTCACGAGTGGAAAGAGTTAATCCCTCTGTCAGCAGGATATAACAATTTTGAGGGCAATATTTTATGAGCGGAGGTGTGGTCTTTTTCTTCACATTTGCCGCACACCAAAAACATATGGATTAATTAGTTTTTTTTAGGGATTAATTAGTTTTTTTAGGGATTAATAAATAAATTTAGAAGTATAATTTACATTAAACAAAAAGCTTAAGAAATTAATCATCTATAAGTTATTGAGAATGTATTATGGAAATTACTAATAATCTTTAATGACCATTAGGTAGAATAAATTCAAATGATAGCGATTATATTGCTTAGTAATTAGTATATAAACAGTAGGATTTCAATTATTTTGATGAGATTTCTAGAAACAAGATCCCCTTAGCAGTTCTACTCTTAATTTTCAATTTACCTTAACCTTGACTATGCCACTAAACATCTTTTAATTAAATAAAATGACTAGACTTAGAGTTAAGCATTTTACAAAGTCAGTGTAGCGATTCATAAAGACAGTCAGTATACACTGGTGAAACTTTAATGTCCTAGTCAGATCATAAAATTAATAATAAACACGAATAGATAAAAAGCATTGAATAAAAGGTAGTTGTACTATCTCATCAGTCCAAATAGGAAGATAAATCTAAACGGAAAATACCTATGATTAATTAAAGTTTAAGGAACTAAATAAAAAACTCTAATAAGTTTATTATATTAAATTTTATGATTATTATCAAAATCTAATTTCTAAAATAAATTTGTTTTAAATTGATTTTTCATTTGAGTTTTTATTGATTTTTTTAATGTAACTTTTCTTAAAAATTAAAATAACAAAGATTTGGATTGTACACAGGTCATTTTTATTTGTGATCTTATACCCAATTATTTACTTTGACTTAGTTTAAATTGGAAAATTATATAATTAACTTGAGTTTAATCCAAGAATCTTTAGAAAGAGGACTTTTAACGAAATATCAAGATTTCTTTTATGAAAAATAAAGATATTTATACAATTTATAATTAAAATATTTTTAAAAATTGCATAAATAAATTTAATTCAAATATAATAATTTTTAGATGAATTATTCTTATATCTTAGATGCTAAAAAAAACTAACTACTTATATCAATAAATCAGTCCTATTATAACTTGAAATGATTCTTAAATTATAATAAAATGCAGATTTAAAGAGACTTATTTTTATTCCAAATATTTTTTAAATAACAAAATTATATTTGAAAATGATCGAACGTGCAAATCTATCTTTTACTTTTATAATGAACGTAAATGAAAAATTAATAACATATATTAATTGAGATTTTTAGTTTTTAATGCAAATAACAAAAGTAGTGGAAAAATAAAACAAGCATAAAAGTGATCATTAAAAAGCTGTACAATTAAAGAATTCCTAATAAAGCTCTTCAAATGTCTCTGGGGTAAAGATTACCCAAGTTCAGAAAAAGATATCATCCAAATAAATCGAATCGAAAAAATTAAGTGATATTTAAGTTGTATAGTTTCAGATATAAAATGCAAATAAGAAATCATAGTAGCATATTGAAATCGAGAAGCTAGAAAGTAAAATCTAATCAGTAAAGAAACTTATAGATTAACTTGTAGAATGTAGCATTTCATATAAGATAAAGTTTAGAATAATTTAAGCACTCCTATTCTTCAGAAAGGTGCATACCAATCAATATTTAGTTCCCCTGATAAAGAGTAATAATTGATTATAAGTCTAGAGTAGCCTTCTTTAGTTCCTTAATTTAGAGCATTGCTTGTATCCCCTACTTAAAAGTAAATTCAAAGAACTAGCAATTTAGAAAATCATAATTCAGTAATGGATGTTAAAAAGACTTATAAACAATTTTAATAATTTATTAAATTTCATCTTTCCCCTTTAAATTCTAATACATTATCAAGTTAAAGAAAATTCATCCTACTTAGGGTAAGCATTTTAAAAAACGAAGCGGTTCTTCTTCTAATATTCAAGTTAAGAAATCAGATTATTCTGTTCAAACCTCAGGGATCTTACACTAAAGAAAATAAAACGAGATTGATTTGAGAGATTCAGACAAACTGATTAGTCCTCAAACTCACTTGCAAAAAGGTTATAATAGACTGCATGGTCAAGTCTCATAATTTGATTAATCCAAAACAAAAATTTGAAAAGCTGAAAATTCCGGTTATCGAATATTAAGTGAAAAGTCAAGATTCTAGTTATAATCAGAGCCCAGAAAGCATTAACTTTTCTTAAGGAATCTACAAAAATATATGAATTTTGAGAATAAAGATGAATCTCTACTAGTTAATAAATCACCTTCAAGACTCTTTGAAAGAAATTTAGAAAATCCTTTGTTTACCCAGAATTAGAGAGATTGAAAGTCTCCATTAGTTAGATGGTAGAATAAGGCTTCTGATTAAATTTATCTAGGAGGGAAGAGATCAAGAGAAAGATCAGAGTTTAAAACATCAAGAATTGAAAAATTAAATTTTACAAAGTAAATTTAAGAAGAGTCCTAGATAATTTAAGAGGATCAATAAAATATCTAAAACTAAAACTATCTTAAAACAGATCATCTATCTAGAAGTATAATAGAGAGACCAAAGGCTGAAGATATAAAGAAAAATTTAATAAGAAAAGCATATTTAAAGGATGAAAGATAGAAAGTTTATACAACTTTTCAAAAGAGAGACATGAGTTTTGAAGTTTCTGTTTCAGCGAGTAATTATTCATTATTTTTTAAGATTTTATAGGGTAAAGCTGAATCTCACTATATTGAGCAGACTAAATATCTAAATACGAATGAGGGCTCTATTGAAGAAAAAGATGAAGATAATTATTAGATGTAAGGTGGAAAGAGAGCTGGAACTTAATATTCAACTGAATTTTAAGCTCTTAAGTATCAATCAAAGATTGCTTAGATTTATAATTAATAAACATAAAATATAAATAAATAAAAATATTACATTATAACAGGCTTCTAGGACCAAGAAAACAACACAACTTCATCAAAGTATGAATCTTATTGAATAAAAATTTGGAATAATATAAATCTAAAAATTAAATTCAAAGGTTGTTAATATGAGTTTTGGTATTTCTGTGTGTTCTATTTCTGTTTATTTTCACTTTTGGTTAATTCAAATAAATGTTAATATTTTACTTAGAATTTATGAATGTATCCTTATTTCTCTAATTTGAGCTCTTTTGTAAAGCATTTATCGCATGTTTATTTGCTGAAGAAGATGTTTTACTCATTATAGTAGCTTAAGAGCTATAAATATTTGCCTTTGATGATTAATATGAGCTTTAATTTCCCGTAATCTATGGTTTTATGCAATTTGGTATTTCAAAAACGCTTGGTTAACTATCATTCAATGTAATATAAAATGTAAACTACTTTTTCCAATTTAAAATTAATATTTTAAATTCATTAGATACTTAGTTGTTGAAACTGTACTTGAAGCATGATATTTCTTAGATATTGGTTGTGACAAACTTTCACTTATTCCCGTAACATTTTAATTAAAATTTTCATATTTTGAAGTTATCTAGATTTTCTTTACTCTATTAATCATAATGTTATATTTGCTACATTTTCTACTTATTTTGCTAATGTTTCATAAACAAAATTTTGCTTTTATTGTAGTATTCATTTATAGACCCTTCCTTCATTGAATAATTATTCATTTAACTTTTAGATTACTTTTAGGTTCGAATTTTAGAGTGATTGATTCGTGAGTTATTTAAAGTTATAGAATTGCTATCTAAGTTATCTGTTGAATGGTTATGCATGGATTAATTTGAGATAATTGGATGATCAAAAGCCAGATTTCTTGAAAGAGCTTGACTTTACAAAAGCATCCGTTTCATAAGAAAAGTTTAATCACATGGTAGATCTGTTTAAGTCCCATTATCTATAAGGTTTTTATTAAGAGTTTCGAGTTCAGGTTCTTCTTAAATATAATCAGTAATCATTTGAGGCATCATTCTTGTAGACAAATTTAGTTTTCTCTAATTTTAATCATTTACTGTAGATTTAAAAGTAGAAGGGATCAAGAATTGGGTATTCTTATAGAGCTCAACTAAATTTATAAACACTTTTCCAGTAATAGAATCCTTGCTGAAAATATTCTTAGCTTTAGTGGGTTAGTATCCTGACAATTAATCTTGTACTTTATTCCACTGTTCTTACCTAATTTTATCAAATTCATCTCTAATTCTTTAAGATTTCGCTGACTATTCTAAAACATTAAGCCATAGTCTTATATAAACCTCAGGCATGTCTCTAAAGAATAAAAACATTACAAACACTTTTTAAAGATAATATCTTTCAATATTTGTCCTAGATTCATAAAGTTAAGATTTCTAGTTTTCAAGCATCTCTTTCATTTTAATGTTAGCTTCAAATTTCTCAGCTAAAATAATAGATGAACTTAACCTAGTTTTCCAATCCTGCATACTTCTATTTAAGCCTTAATTAGTAGAAACTAAAATGGGTATCAGAAAATTAAATTTTACTTTTTTGACTATTAGTATTATTACTTTTAGTAATCTTTTATCTCCAATAAGTTCGCATTAAATACCTAACTCAATTACAATATTATTGTTTTTTCTTGGATCTTTGTCCAATTCTTTGTCTGATTTTAAGTCAGATTAATATAGGGAATCAAAGCTGTCTGAAAGTTCTTTGATCTCTTCAATCTATTTCTCAGGATTAAATTAGTTAATTATAACTTCAGACAACTATTTCACTCTTTTTCTTGTACTACCTCTGTTTCTACTTAATTTAAATTCTGCTTCAGTCATTATAACAAGTCCAGGCTCCGTTTAGCAAAAGATCATTTTGATGGAGCTTTTAAAATGTTTTGAATTCTGGTTTCAACCCCATTATCTTACCTTTTGATGACATCTTTAAGGTTTGTTTAAGTTCCCTTTGTCTTATTATTTTGTGCATAAATGTGATTCAACGAGGTTTCTCCAGTCTTAGTTATACTATTTAATGCATTTTTGCGATGTAACTCCGCTTCAGCATATGCATTCTAATATTTATTGATATTGTTCCCTGCAATTTTTGCCAGTTCAAATTCAATACGTTTTCTTTCCTTTTCTAAGCCTTCACAAAAATTTTCACTGTTTTCCAGTGCTTTTTTTAAAGTCAAATGCTCTCCCTCTAGTTTACGATGCTCTTCTTTCATAGACTCTACCTAACTCTTATACATTTAAGCTTCTTGCTAACTGTCGCATAGCTACTATTCTATAAATAGAATCTTCTCTACGATCATTTTTATTTCAGCCATTTAGACGATTTACTGATTGTTTTCTTCCATAAGGTTTTTCACGTCGTTTTCGTATTCTTTCTTTAAAGTGTAAATTTCTTGTTAAGTTCTACCTAGAATGATGTCAAAGATGCGATTAATAGATGATTTTATTATTTCTTCATTTAAATATGGCTTGAAATTACTGTCATTACTGTATTCCAGATCTTTTACTTTTGTGTTATTAGTTTGAATGAGTATTTTGTTTAATTATGCCAAAAGTGCTAATTTTATGAACTAAAAGAAAAGATGGTAAATTAGAGAAGTGTATTATTCTTACACTTGACTTTAGAGCTTCTTTTGTCAGTATCTAATAAAAGTTAAAAAGATTTAAATTAATTTAAAATATAATGTTCGTTTTAACATTTTCAAGATGCTCTATTTTATGATAAAGTTCTTGCTTCTCTGAGTCATACTTCTAGAATATTCTTGTTTCTTTAGATTAAAACGATAAATCAGCAATAAAATAAGGCTCTTTTTAAGCTTTCTCAATTTCCTTCAGTTAACTCTCTTTCAAACTTACAATTTCTTAATTTTTTAAATCTAACGATTTTCTTAGCTAGACTATTTCATTTTAAGATTACTTTAAAACTTCTTTAATTTAAATTATGTTTCATCTTTAATTTTGTCTATTTCTTGATTCAAAGAGCTGTAATTTTTTGCAAATTTGCTTCCATATTCATAATCATTTTGTTTATTATAGTTTTAAATAATAAAAAGTATAATTTTTATATATAAATAAATATTAAATGATTCTCTTTCGATGATAGTAAGTAAGCAATCCTGTCCATAATGAACATGAATTTCTTCCCATATTACTTCTGGATTTTAATGAACGACTTTTAATGCTGTAAATATTTCTGTAATGCTTAAATTAACGATACTATATGCATTAGGATAAAGTTTATTCAAAGCATGCAATTTCTTTATAAATTTAGGAACAATAAATTTGACTGAAATTTAAGTTATTAATTATAACAGCTCTTCTTAAAACCTGATATGTTAGACAATTATTTTCTCACATTTCTCCTTCACCTTGATCAATCTTTAATTGACAACTTCAAGAATCTCCGCATCAACTCCTTCTAAAATATTAAAAAATTCCACATTTATTTGATCCTCATCGCTTAACAAGTTATTTCTCTTGTTCCTTTATGATTTACAATTTTAAGCACCTGTATTTTTGTAAGTCATTAAATCTTTATAGTAATTTTTTCGCATATTTTGAGTCAATTTATTAAGTGCTTTAACTTTTTCTTTTAACTACTTGTTTTCTTTTGTCTTTTTATCCATTCGATCATTATAGAATTGAGACATACCCAGAGATAAAGCTTTCTTGCTTGAAGAATTTTGACCACTGGTATTTCTATGCTGATTGATGGCGATTGAAAGTTATCACAAGGCAAGGAGTGTTTATGTAGTGAAACTGAAAAATTGCCTCCTTCAACTCTTGATTATCTTTTCGAATTGAATTCTTTGGATCTTGCTGAGTTTATGGCTGAAGACTTCTCAAATATTTAATTTAAATTATCCAGATCTTTCATTAAAGATTCTAAGTATGGACTATTTTGGCTTAACTATAGAGAGAATCATGATGCCAATTTATTTACTGTCTATCTGAACTATAAAAAACTATTAAACTTTTAGTACGATTAAATTTACATACATCATACTCGATAATGCTCTTTACACTTTGATCTTACTATAAAAATCCTTTTCCTTTTGAAAAAGCACTGGGCATATAAAGTGTATCATCATAATTAATTACAGCTTCTTTCTTGACACTATAATGTTTTGTTGTTTTCGTTCCATATAGGGAACTTATATTACTCCCGAAAGTTTACAATGGTATAGAGCTCTAATTATTATTTATAGTTCCTGTGGCATAAAGCTGCTACTCATCTCTATTCGTAGAGGGGAAAAAATGTGGCGATTAAATCGAAAAAGATGCTAAATTTTTTTTCATTTATCTTTCTTTTACTATTGAGAAAAAACAATCGTAAAGCTGTTATTATAAGATAAAATATTAGTAACTTAATTTATTTTGTTATAAGAATGAATTAAATTATTTTAAAAAATTGGTTCATTTTACCAATAGTAATTTTATTTCATAAAATTCTAAAATTGGTATGCAAAAAAATTATCATTATGCACTTAATTAGTTTAGTCTAATTCACTTTAAATTGTTAATAATCTTCCAATTTTATATATGAATCTCATTCATTCTTAGAAGGAGTTTGATTATTATTAAACATGTTAATTGGCTATGCATTTATCATAAGTTAATTTTTGTTGGGAGATACAGAATTAGAATGAAGAGATATTTTCATTTTTTATTATAACTTTAAATAATATTTAATTAAATTGATTTTGTTTTAGTCCTATGCTCTAAATTTAACAATCAATATTTCTCAATCTAATAAATTTTATAAAGAAACTTGAAGTATTTTTACTTTATTGAATTAACTTTATATCTAATTAAATATCTAAAATAAATGCTATAAAAAAGAAAGCAGCTAATCAATGGCATAAACTCAGAATTAGCTGAAGATATAGATGAAAACACAAATTTTCTCATTGTAAAACGTAAAAACAGACTAAAAAAGGGAAGTAGACATTCCAAAGAAAAATATTTATATCACACTATAAATGATGGGTATATCAAGGGAGGGATAATGTTTGAAGGCAAGTAAACATTAATAGAAGGAGAGATATCGTTAAATCAAATAAATTAAAATAATGTGAGTGGTATAGTGGTCTAGTAAGAATACGGACTATAAAAATTAGAGACATTTTAAGAGAGCAATGACCGTTCGAATTTATAATTTTTTAATCTTGTACACACTTAGAAAATCAATTTGAGTAATATCGTGGATATAGAAGCTAAAACACTTTACAAAACTAATCTTTCTCATCTGCATACCAAAAGATCAATGCCTCCTCGTTCAATCTCCGAAGACCTTCTACAGCATAAAAAGAATAGTCCTTTATATATCAATCTAAAGCTCCTAGAATACATTTTTCAAGAAAAATCAACAAGATGACATTCTCAGCTAGCTCAATAATCCACCTACCTAGATTTCACTTCAATTTAATTAAAAAATGATGGCAAATAAAGTAGGAATATTCATTCATCTCTAGGGCCAAGGAGACTTATGAATCAAACAAACAATTAAATTTCGAGCGTTATGACTTAAAATTAGACTGGTTTCAATTAAGAATTATATTCTAAGAGAACGACATATGGGTAGTATCATACTACCAATAATCTTATTGATAGATTCAAGTACCTAAGTAGAAATTTAAAGAATGATGAATTCATGACAGTCATTTAAAATAGAGGGGAATACAGAAGAGACAAAATGATTAAAAAACTTAAAAACTAAGTAAAGGCTCAAATTTTATCAAATATGGCTGATGCAAATTTAGATTTAAAGCCTAAAGATGAAACTAAATCATAGAATAAGACAAGAAATATTATTCAGCCAGAAATTATATATAACTAAGAAATTGAAAGCCAATTTTAAAGTCATTAAAATTATCTAAATACAAGACCTCAGTCTTAAAATATGATTCGTATAAGAGGACCAAGTTCTAGAAACCAAGCTCGCACTCAGGTCGAAGCACAAAAGTTTTCAAAATTTCTCGCTTAAACATAAAATGATGTAAAATCCCTTTATGCTACTTCTATATAAGATACAGTGCACAAAATTGTTTTGACTGGCTAAGACACTAAAGGGATTCCAGATTACATAAGCCCTAGATTGAAAAATGCTACACAACCTTTAAGTTTTTAATCTATAAAAAGCAAAGACTATCTGTCTACAATGGTAAGTGATGTAGTTAAAAATAGATAGGAGCATTATGGAAATAATAACAATTTGACAATGCAAAGAAGTTAAAATAAAACTAATCAGGAACGATTTAAGAACTCGATTATTCAGATTGTTTAGAAAGACAAAGATAAGAATGAATTTGAAGTTTTAAGAAGTTCAGATTAGGATAATAAAAATTCTTCGCCTATTCATGGAAAGAATTAATAACTGTCGATAAACTTAAAATACCCATTTAATGACAATAACTGCAGGAAATTTGTTTCAGGAAAAAGAGATATTATAAACTAGCTTAAAACTTAGACGATATAGCTTTAAAATAAATCATCAACAAATACTCAATATAATGATATAAATTAAATGAATGAATTGACACTTGAAGAATTTATATATCAAAATCATTTACATCCCATGCAATATTGTAGAAATACATTTGAAATTGGAAAATTAATTATAATTAAATTAAATAATAATCAAAATAATGGCAGTTAAAGTTGGCCAATTTAAACGATCTTGGGCTCATTCGATAGAGAATTCAAAATTAGCTGGACTTTACTATTGGTGGTACTATTTTATCGCATCCCTGGAGCGAGATAACTTCACTTTAATTAAACACCTCTAAATTCATTAAATTGTACCCTCACATTAAAGTAAAGTTATCTCGCTCCAGGGATGCGATAAAATAGTACCGCCAATAGTAAAGTCCAGCTAATTTTGAATTCTCTATCGAATGAGCCCAAGATCGTTTAAATTGGCCAACTTTAACTGCCATTATTTTGATTATTATTTAATTTAATTATAATTAATTTTCCAATTTCAAATGTATTTAATTTCTACAATATTATTAAACCTTTGAATAATAAACAGCAAATTAAGTTGACCAATTGTTTTGAAGTTTTGATAAGAGCTTCTGTGTGTCATATCATCTTGATAAAGTGGGGAAGTCAACGTGAAATGGAGAAAAAAAATTATTTTGTTTTAATTATTGCCACATCATAAACTATACATCATCCACTTTAAGAATTCACGAATAAATTATTGGTTTTTATAGTATAAAAATAGTGATTTATTAAACTAATATAGATATAAATTATCTCAACAAGTTGACAAATTTGAATTTTTCTTAGTTAAAGGCAATCATATCTACATAAGGAAGACTATAGTAAACCTCTTTGATTTTTCCATGAAGGTCTCAAAAACTATCCAGGATCTTTACCTTATCGATTCGATTCAGCTTTGATCACAAGAAAATTACTAAAGAATTTTAAGTTATACAGACATTAATAGTTTTACAAGGCCAAGGCTGCTAATGAGTCAATAGTAAATGAGCATCAATAAAATTATGATATACTCTGCAAGTAAATTGGCCAAAGGAGAAACTAAAGGAGAAGAAAAACTTAATACTTAAAATGAGAAAAATGCTGAAAAATAGTTATGAACTATAGAGAGATCTGATTAATAGATATCGATGATAAGCTTTTAAAACTAATAATTTGAGTAAAATATAGATATTTAAATTATGATCAAGAAAGATGTATTATATATATTTACATTTATTTTTAGATACTACTCCGACAATACAAGTAAACTTTAATAATAAATACTTTAAAAAAAAACTAACCTAACATCCAAAAAAGAGTCTAAGAATTTTAACTTAAAAACGGGAAACTTCTCTTTTACAACATTATTAAGTTCAATAGAAAGTAAAGAAGTCAATGATTGAAGAATAGGAATACTAGAAAAAGAGATAAAAGTTTGATAAGCTTCTTGAAGCCAAAAGACATGTTTTAAAGATCGAAATAACTTTTACTAAAATATTGATACCTTTATCACTAAAACATGTGGTTCTAGCAGAAGTTTTACTCCTTAAGCATCTTAAAGAAAGTCTCAGTTGCATTTACAATAGCACCTCAAAAATAAAGAACATCAAGCCTTGATAAAATTTACAAAGAATTAGATGACTTAACCTAAGCATATACTAAAGGCGCAAAAGATCCAATTGAAGAAAAATATAAAGAACTAATTGAAGATATAAGAGTGTTTAAGTAGCGTGTTGACATCAAGAAATACGTTAAAGATGAAATTAAGATCTTTAAGAAATTCAAGAGCAAATAGACAGACCATGGCTTGAGGGTCATACTAGAAAGCGAAATGACAATCCCATGATGAGAAGCAAATAAATGGTTAGGGCTAGATCTTTCATAAAAAGTGTTATAGGAGCTAAATCCAAAAAAGAGAGTATTAAGATAGCTGAAAATAATGAAAATCTTGTTGAAAGTCATGTTCGATTTATTTAGGAAGAAATAAAAGGCATTAAGCAGAGGTAGCACGAAGAAGAAATAGACAAGACTATAAGCGATTTAACAATTTAAGATAAAGTTTCAAATCCATTAAGAGATGAAATAGGTTAGGATGAGTTGAGTGAGATAGATAAGTCTTTTATAGTAAGACTTGAAAAAATGAAGGATCTTTCTTAGATGACTGAAGATTAGGAGCTAATGCAAATTCTAGGTAAAACAAGAGAGGATTTAGAAAAATGGAGAGACATGGCGTAAGATAAACTATTGAATGTACTATGCCCCGATGGAGTTACGTCAGAAGATAGAGAAAATTTTGATAAAAACACAGACGAATTTCTAAGCTATCTCTATAACAACTATCTGATAAAATTTGCAATTATTCCTGGAACTGAGATTCCTCATATATTTTGAGATAGTTTATACTATGAATCAATCAAAAAATATTTGGAAAAGCTTTCTTAAACTATATTGTCAAGACTTGGAATTTGTGGGGAGGATTTAGAAATACCAAGCGAAACTTAAGATCAAGAAGTAAAAGGGGAATCTCCAATAAAAAATAAAAGCCCAAGGAAGAAATCTATTTACAATTAAATCTTAAAAAAGGGTTAGGAGCTTGATTGAGAGAGTACAGCTAAAAGTACCCTGGCTTATTTATTATTATAAAAGATAAATACAATGGGATTCTTAAATAAAATTGTAAAAGAAAATATTACTAGAATTAAAAAATAAAAGAAAAGTGGCTTTCTATAAATGTTTCTAGTCTTACTCTTTAAGAGCTGAAATATGTTGAATAGTAAATCAGTAAGCAAAATGCAAAGCTGCTTCGATTAATTGATTACCAAATGATTGATAATGTTCTTTAAGATCTTAAATTTTTCTCAATCTTTGAGAGATATAAGAGTGAAAATTTATAAGATTGGATCATATGTAAAAGTAAACAGCGAGGAAGCAAGAATTATCGATTCTGATATAGAAATTACAAAGTAAATGTATGTGGTACTCTCTGGGTCTGTGACAATAATGAGAAAAGACTTTGAACTTGGTATTGATATACCTTTAACTACTTATAAGCCAGGGGATTGTTTTGGTGATCTAAGCATTTAGTCACTCACTGTAAATCCTTATGATCTTTTAAGTAAAAATAAGATATTCGCCTTGGCAGATGAAAACGATGATCCTTGTCATCTCTTTAGATTTGAAAGGGAATCTTTCATCAATTCTATTTTCAAAGAGATGAAGTACACCTTCTATTAGAAAATTATGTTGCTTAAATAAGCTACATTCTTTGAAGACTTAAGTCCATTAGCTTTGGTGATATTAGCATCCAACATATAAATGAGAGAATATAAACTTGGAGATATTTTGATAAAGCAAGGATTATGAGCCAGCAGAGTGTTTCATAATCCTAGAAGGTGTTTTATTTTATTTTATGTGAATGCCGAACTATATTTGAGTAAGACTTTATCAAAAATACAAAGGTGTCCAGATTTCCCAAAAATGCATATAAACAGATTTACCATAGCCGATGCACTAAAATGGATTAGACTATCAATAATTAGTCAAATTAAATTTACCAATGAACGAAAATGAACAAGAAAAATTAATGGACTAAGCAGAAGTGCAAATAAGAAAAGCAGTTTAAGAGCAAAATCAAAACAAATACTCTTTCTAAAATGAAATTTTAAACTAAGATAATATTATCTATAAGATTGAATACAGACATCATATTCAATTTGGAGAATTGAAAACCTGGCAATTGCGTGGGATTTAGAACATTACTTGATAAATAATTAATAAGAAGACATATTATAGGTGAAGCTGAGAATTACTCTGAGTAACTTAAAACTTATCCATCCTCTATTAAGAAAGAAATGGCCTCATTTTATAGTTAGAATAAAGCCAAACCAAAAATAGATTCTATCAACAGTTCGCAAAAGAAACGAAAGTAATTATCATCCAAGAATCAAATAGAAAATTTAAGACTTTAAAATCAGGTCAAAATGAAGAAGATGAACAACTGCATATTAATTTGAAGCTCATCAATTATGATTGATATATAGTATTTAAAAAAAGAATTTTTCATTTCGTTATAAATAGACGAAGCAACAGCTTAAGTTACTGATTTGCTTTTTAAAATGAATTAAAGAGAATGCTAAGATTGATTATAAGTCAGATTCAAATTAAATGAGTATGGCATAATTAAAACACTCAGATTCAATCTTTGATAATAGAGCACCGTCTCATTTAGCTGATGAAATTACACCAAGAGAGCACTCTCTCATTTAGCTGAGGATATTACACCAAGGCGGCATGAAGAAGAACTTTATTTTATCAAACTTTTATTTAAGATTTTAACTTAATAGAACTTTTAACCAGAAACCAACTTCTTGTGAAATCAAGATTTTATGATAAACTCATATAAGAACTATTAAAATCTCAACTGGCAGTAGTTGCTCATACCTCAACAGTTAAAGTCATGGTTATTAAGAAAGATGATAAAAACTTTCTCAATGAAACTCTTAAGAATATAATTGATAGGAAGCTTTTAGAGAAGAAGTTTAGAGATATTGATAGACCTGTGGACAATATTAATTAGATACTGGAAATAATTGATTCTGATAAGAGATGGAAAACTTATAAGAATAAATTAGAAATTGAAATGCTCAGGGAAGTAGCCATGAACAAAAAACTAAATAAACTTCTAGATTGAAAGATAATTAATTTATATTAAAATATTCTCAATATGTCAAAGAATGTAAGCTTCATAATCTGAAATTTCTAGTCATTAATGTTAAATCAGCATAAGAAAATCTTTTGTTATTTTACTTTCTCTCAGTTGCTTGATCGCTTTGATATATTTATGGCACTTCAAAAGCCTCTGCTTCGTTTTCACCTTTATGCAGATTGTAGATATCATGCCAATTTATTCTGATGCACTCAAAGTATAGAGTCTTTTAAATATGTTCATGCGAAAATCTCACTACACTTGGTTAACCAAAGAACACATCTTTGCATTCTTGAAGCCACATTAGTGTTTTGGAGACACTAGGCAATCCTAAGCCAAAGTCTCGAGAAAACTCTCTACTCTCTTCAGACTTTCATCTCCAAAGCTACTGCTCTCTGTAAATTCTACTTAAAATGCTGACACATGATAATGTAGGTATGTTGTGAATAGTTTTCCTGTTAAATTAGAAGTTCAAATTTGGGAAGTCTTTGTAAAATTTGCTTTAAAACGATCCCGAGAATATTTTACAAGTTTCCTATGTAAACTTGCGAAATCTAGAACTTTCTCTGTAACACCATTCTGATTAGTTTCTTTATCGATTTATATGAAATAGTTGCTATATTTTCCCTTGATTAACTATCTATAAGTATCTCATTTGATATTTCTCTAGGATGAAAGACTTTAATAAAGTATCCCAATTTATAATAGTTGAGTTTCTTTATAATCTCAAATTCTTACACTCTGTCCTGTCCTGTTCAAAGCTGCATTATCTTTTAATTGATAATAATGAACTAAATCTATTGCATCCTTAGCTGGACTGAAACAACATACATAAACAATAGGTCCTATTATTATTACTTATTAGAAAATATTTGCTTATTTTTAATTTAAATAGTTAGAAATTTAAATAGATATTACCAATTGTAACTTGTTGACCAACTGAATATATACCAAGCTCACAAACTTCGTTTTAAAATTGATAAGGTAGTTGAGATTACCCTCCTTTACATGACGTTGTTTTAGAAAATTGAAAATTTATAGAAAAAGTTAATGATAAAAGAACAATTATCAAATTTTAAATATTCAAATATTTTTAATACTCTGTAACTATGCTGAAATAAACATTGAGCAATATTTAATTGCAATATCAATTCATAAAAATTATCATAATTAAAGTATGAAGTTTAAAAACACCAAGTTTTTTGAAACAGTATTTATTATTTATTAAATTATTCATTGTAATATATTAGTAAAAATAAAGCTACATCTATATTTAGAATGAATTTTTACAGTGGCAGAAACAACGGTTCGTTAATAAACAATGAGATTCAACATAATATGCAATATGAATATGACTATAATAATAGAAGAGGACGAGACTTAAATGAATTCTAGTAAATCTTATAACAGCGTGACATTCAAATCTCCCATAATGAGTAATATTTTTAGCAAATTATCAATGACTAGGGACAAATTTAGAATCCTAAAGATATTAATTTTTAAAAATTTTATTAATACAAAAAATTAATCTAATTATATAGAATGCAGTTATCACATAATAATGTGTATTAAGATTCGTATAATAATTTGAGTTAAAAAATTAAGTTCTTAAACAATTAAGGTTTTATTTTATAGAGATATTAATTTATCTTGAGACTAGTATCTGAAATACGATTATTGAATTTAAATTGTAAATCAATATCCTGAAACAATCGTTTCTTAAAAGATTGTTCACCAATAACCATCTATCCCTCCAAATCCAATATAATAATTTCTAATGGTTCAAAAGCAAGTAAAACTTTCATTTTACGATATAAAATACTAATTCATAGAACCACTTTAGAGTAGAGAGAGAAAAGATTTCGGAGGTTAGAATCGATATTGAGAGATTTATTAAAATTTGGAAGTGGCTATGCTTTTCCAGGCTAAGCTACTTATATTATTGGATAATCTGTTGATAAGAAGACAGCCCTCTTAAATTTTATAAGTGATAGGGGGAAGCCCTACAAAGAGTATAATATTAACAGAAAAGTATTTTTAAATGATGGCAAAGCTTTAGATTATAGTACATTCAATAAAATTGGTGCTTTTGTGGCAAAATATGATATTTTGTTTGAATACTTTACCCCAAGAGAAGCTATAAGGTTTGCAGCAAGACTAAAATTTAATGAGTAAAAATAGAAATATTTACCAAGAATGAAAGAATAATCAACTTTTTCTCTATATGAATTATTTATATATTACTAATTAATTAATTAAAATCGCACTCCAACCCTAACTGTTATATTTTAGGGATAGAGTGTGGAATATATTATAAAATTAATAAAATCCTGAATTGTATTGATAATATTACATTTCATTTATTTAAAACGACATTAAATTTTTATCAATAAAATTTAAATCATAAAATTTCAATATATTTTAATTTTTAATATATAAGTTTTTAAGATTAATCATAATTACGATATTTTATAAAATAAAATGTAATATTCTTAATTATTAATAAAAACTTAATGTCGTTTTAAATAAATGAAATGTAATATTATCAATACAATTCAGGATTTTATTAATTTTATAATATATTCCACACTCTATCCCTAAAATATAACAGTTAGGGTTGGAGTGCGATTTAATTAATTAATTAGTAATATATAAATAATTCATATAGAGAAAAAGTTGATTATTCTTTCATTCTTGGTAAATATTTCTATTTTTACTCAATATAAGTAAGAAATTACAAAACAAAAGAGTTGAATAAGTACTAACAGATTTAAGGTTGCTATCAATGGCAGACTCTAAAAGAGAATTTCCAGAAAGAAAACGCTCCCCAAAAACTGTCCTTAAAAGAACTGCTCTTGGAATGACATTGATTTCGAATCCCAGTTTAGTCTTACTTGATGAGCCTACTAATAGTATGGAAATTGGGAATAGGTATAATTTGTATAAATTCTATAGCATTAAGCTCATTATTATGGCAGAACGATATTGTCAACTATTCATTAACCAACATCTGACTGTTCGAAACTGTTTGATAATTTAATTGTTATGTCCGATGGAATTATAATATACTAATGTACAATCCCTCACACAATTAGGTAATTCAATAGTATTGGATTTTTAGCTCCTAAAAAAATTAACCCTATTAATTACTACGTTTCTCATGTATCAACTATACCTTACCCTAAAACTGTTCATGATGAGAGAAAACTACAGTATTTAGTTAATAACTACCGATATTATATACTACCAGATTTGCATTAAACAATTGCAAACGCTTAAATTTAAAAAAGTCTAGATAATTTGGGGATATTCAAACAAAAAAGAAAAGTTTAACTTATATAACTTATGGGTAGAGAAGTAAGAGGACTCTTTAGGAATCCCAGTAAATTAAAACTTAAAATAATACGATAGATAATTGTCGCCTTGCTATTATCTAAGTTCTAAGAAATTTTTAATTTTATTAAAAGTTTAGATTAAATTTCTATTTTTGGCAATAATTATAACTGTATTTTCTGGTTGAGGAGGTTACACATCAAATGAAGTCAAAGGAATGACAGGTTTCTTATTTTTTGTTACAGCGAATTAAATGTTAACGCATATGTTTGGTGGACTTATGACATTTTAATTGGATCGTCCCCTTGTCTAAAGAAAATATGATTACAATCTTTATGGAACCAGTACTTTTTTTATTGCCTAAGTTTTAGTTGAGCAACCAAGAAATATATAAGAAACGCAAATACTATCATCAATATAGTTTGTTTTAGTTTTATTTTTAGCACATTTAATAAATAACCCGTTTTTAATGTTAAAATTAAAACCTTTATTACTGTGATATTTTTATAGAATAAGACTAAGTAATTCAAAATAATTTGTACAGCTTTGTTCATTATTAATGATTTTTTCATTATCTATATTGATTTCTATAAAATGCTAATTTTTACTGTAATTGTGTATTGGTTGGTAGGGTGTCTAAGCAGTTTCTGGCATTTCCTTAGATTTTGCTTTGCAGTCTTACTACTATTAATTATTTATGGATTTATGATTTATATTATCTCCATATCAGTCCATATAATAAATTAATACTAAAATTTTGTGGAACATCTTGGGGATATTTTATTTCCTTGCTATGCCGTAGGACAGAGACAACTGTGTTAATTATTCCAAATTTTATGAAGCTTCTATTGTTAATTGGTGGATTTTTTGCAAATATTACAAAAACGAATCCTTGGATAAGATGGGTATAATATATTTCTCCCATCAGATATGGATCTGAAGCCTTAACTTAGAATGAGTTTCATACTAGACCTTTAAAACACATATTTATTGAAGGAATTGAAATAAAAAATATTAAGCTGAAAGTTTCAAATTTTTTCATTTATTTTATTAATGCTTAATATCATATAATACATTACATTTGAAATATAAGTCAGTTTATGAGTATGGGTTATAAAAGACATGCATTATTTTTAAAAATTGATATAAAATTTATAGAATTTTAGATTATAATTTCCCACCTGGCTTAAGTCCCTAAGAGTCATTTTAAAAATATAATAAATTTGAGAAGAAATCTATTTAGATTATGAATAAATAAAATCAAATTATTTAATTTTAAATGTTTCAGGCTTTCATCATGGATATGCGAAATGTATGATATTTTTTATAATTTTAGGCCAATCTCTCTACGTTTTATACATGATCTTGCTTAAATTGAAATTTCAAGTTTTCTATTAAAAACTAAATACTTTAAAAAGATGGAACTTTAATAAGGAAAAATCAAGCAAGAAGTTAAACAAGAGCATGTGGCTGATGTAGCTTATAACTGAATGTATTTTATTTATTAAACATAATACTTAATCCAAATAAAGCACTATTAATTATTTATTAGGAGAGAAGTTAGGAATTATTGAATAGATAGATTTTATTTGAAAAAATGAAATATACATATTAAAATAAATATTTAATTCTGAAATATTGAGAAGAAAAAGAATTATTTCAATTAGTAAGTAAATTATAACAAATTAATTTAGTTTAATCAAAATTTAGGTAAGATAATTAAATATTCTTAATGACATCTATAACACTATTTCTAAGCATCTTTTTAAGTACCACTGTTCTAGCACAGTTGGATTTTATAAATTTTAAATATGAATGCATCTTAAATTTATAAGAATAAAACTGCTAAACATAGAATCCATTTAATTTACAATATTTAATATAAATAATTCTATAATGGAATTTGTGTAAAAATACTAATGCGATAGAAAAACGTTCCAAAATTATAACTCCAACTTTTAAATACAGATTTAGCAAAATATAGGCATTTATAATTTATCTAGCCGAAGTATATGTTTCTGAGACAAAGGGTTTAGAGATTTTTGCCATTATTGTTATTGTAGTTTTAGTAAGTGATAGTAGTGGTTATAGTTTTAAATTATTAGATATATGACTTGAAAAGCTGATGTCTAAAATTTAAGTATCTTAATTATAAAAAATGCACAAACCAAATTCACATTTTACAACCACAATTAGAGTAAATTTTATTGATATAATATTCAATCTTAAATCTATATTTATACTATTTCTCTAAATTTATTTTTATTTATAAGAATAAATGATTATTTGTCTTACAATAAGAAAGTGTAGTCTTGTAACTTTATCTTTTCTTTCTAAGAAAATTTACTTTTATAATTTTTAAATAAAGAAATTCCTCTATTTAATATTGGATTAATATTATTAAATTAGAAAGTTTATTGCTAGGTGGTACTAATCACTTAGGACTTTCTAATAGAGCTTTCTATTATACTAAGGCCTACCGAGGGGAGGTAGAGGGTTGATGGGCGCTACGCATGAGGGACCAGTCGGCGGGATTCAATCTGTCAGCATTCACTCTTCGAGTGAGCTGGATCCTAAGATTTCCCTGCATTAGATGAGTTACTTGGCTTGAGTTCAGTTTCCTAGGTAATAGGGAGCAGGATGAAGGTATGCTCTGCCTTCGAAAGTGAGATAACGAAAACCATTGAAGCCAACGATAAGGATTTTTCTCCCACACCGAGTTAGGGTGCTGAAGCTACCACAGTCAAAGGATAGGGATTACGTTTCCCTGCAGCGGTGGGACCGGTAAGCGTTTTTCTCCAGCTTCTGTCACTTAGAGGGATCCTACGAGCTTTATCCTTGGGTACAAACCGGGTGATCTTGATTTTAGGAGAAGACTAGGTGATAGCAAGTTTGGTTTTTTCGGAGTTTTCTACTTCATGAGTGCCACGTCACGGAATTTGCCACGTCAACTCACTCAGATACGTCTACGATACGATTAAGATTGATAGTTTGATTTTAATATTAAACAGTAATATGTAAAATTTATTTTATTTTAAACATTAAACACACACACAATATTGGATTAATAAAAATACTCACCTATAATTTTAAATTAGAGCTAAACTTAAAAAAAGAGTAAAAATTGAAAGGTGACCATAAATGGTGATTATTTTATTTATTATTATTAAGTATATAATTTGCTAAAACTTTAATAAAAAAATAATAATAAAGACAAAGAATTTTCAAATCTAGTGTTTTAATTTATAATTTAAATTAATATTAGTTTTTGATTAGGATACTATATATTCGAATTACTTATAATAAAAGGAGAATTTTAATAATGTGCTTGATTTTTATGAATTAGATAATTTTATTTAATTAATTGCTTGAAAAATTAAAGTCCAAATCTAAAAGAATAAGGGTAATATATTAATAAAAATATCATATTATCATTATTAAAGGGGAAAATCATTCCCTCCGATCTCGACGTTTTTTGAGTTTTTAACTCTCTTTGAGCCTTTAAAAGCACTCACCTTTGTTTAGCCTGAAGCAAGGGTGCCTAATGGAGAGAAATTGTCCTTTTCTTGCTCTTGAATACAGATTCCTGATCCTGGGGGTAGGAGCTCGTTCCTTTAAACGTGTACTGAGATTATTCGGAGTTACATTATTTAGGAATCCCTTACTATCTAAGCAAGTAAACCATAAAATTGGAGTAACATTAAAAGGAAATTTTGAAAGTCTAAATTTTAGCAAATTCAATTAAGTGAAATAAATCTTATTTTAACGTTATATCATTGAGAATTTTTCAAATTATAGATAAACAGAAAAGCTTGGGTTCATTTAGTTTGTAAACTTTGTAAAAAACTTACCAGAAAAAAAGATTTAATACTGGATATAATACTGTATAATGTAATTTAGAATACAATAAATGGGTTTTTTTGTATTAATTTATTTTTATATTTTATTGGTTTTAATATAGCTAAAAAAAGAAATAAAACATTTAATTATTGTTACATCCTTACATGAAAAGTTTAAAATTTTCTTACATTATTACATTTTCTCAAATTAAATTTAATAAATATCAGCCGCAAAATAATATTATTATAATTAAATTGATTTGTAATTATTTATATATGTATAAGAAAAAAATTATTCATATTTAATTATATAAAGTTTTCATAGATTTTTATATTTTTAGAATAATAATATATAAAAATTAATGCAACAGAACTATGAATATCTATTCCAATTTTTTAATGTAGTTATAAATATCTATAATTCCAATCAATATATAAATTATTTCAATTTTATAATTATCGAACTACATTTTATAATTATGGCTATATAAAAATAAATCTTTATTTCATATCTTATTAGTAATGATTTTTTTACTGCAATATTTTATATTATTACTACCAATATATAAAAATGATGCAGAAAAAATTCCTAGAAAATTCTCTAGCTCAATTGCAAAAATGCTCTCTTAGACTTTCTAGAACATCAAGAGGCTTCCATTTGTTATAGCAGAAATAAGCCTATAAAATTTAAACATGATTTTATCATAATCTTGGGTAATTTAAAGTTTTATGCTTAAAATTGATAAATAACAAAAGATTTCAATTTAATATTTTAAAATAATTGCTTAATTGATTAGATAGCAATAACTCGATTTAATGCATTGATATGTATTACATTAGATAATTTAATTAAGATTAGTAATTTATGGATAAAAAGACTATCAAATTTATTTTTTTTATTTCATTCGTAGTTTATTAAATTGTATTTATTATTCCGAATATACAAATTTACAAATCTTAAACGAAATAAGTGATTTTTATTGTAAAATTTATCATTTAAATAGAGTCAACTCACTAGCAGATATTTTATTTAAAACAATGCCTTATTAGTTTAAAGTAAGAAATTACAGATTAATACAAATTCAATATTTTAGGCATTAGATTATTCTCTAATGAAAATAAACCAGAAGAGATTCTTGCATTAATTTATATTTTAAAATAATAGAAAGTCTTATATTATGTCACATAACTTAGTATAAACTTAATTAAAATCAGAGATTATTATTGACTAGCATGATGAAGATAATGAACCTATTATAAAAGATACCGAGAAAGAAGAATTCAAAGCAGAAACCAAGAAACTCTTAGAAATTGTTGCAAAATCCATATATTCTTAATACACTTTTTTCAGTTTAATTTTAGAATATACTTTGTAAAATTAACAGTATTATACTGATAAGGAAGTATTCTTGAAAGAATTATTGAGTAATTGTTCAGATGCTAAGGTTTAGTTAAGTCAGCGAGGCTTCACAAAGTCAAGAAGACCTCTATATTAACATCAGCACAAACTCAAAAGATAGAGGTCTTTTCTTTATTTGTAAGCATTATAGATTTTTAACTACTTATAGGATTCTGGTGTTGGTATGACAAGAGAAGAGATTGTAGATAACTTAGGTAATATTGCTAAATCTAGCTCACAAGATTTTTTGGAAAAAATGAAAGACTAGGATGTCTCATTTACTGACAGTATTATTGGTCAGTTTGGTGTTGGATTTTACTCCAGTTTTATCGTTTCAAATTCAGTCGAAGTTTACTTAAAGGATGAAGGTCACAAGGGTGTTAGATGGGTCTCTGATGGTTCAGTAAGACACCTTATCCAATATATTTATTAACATATAGGGCGACTATGAAGTTTCTGATGTAAAAGGATTAGGTTTCGAAAGAGGAACCAAAATTGTACTTAGATTGAGATAGGATTGCAGAGTATTCTCTCTTGAAAATGAACTTGAAAAAATTATAAGGAAGTTCTCTCAATTCATTAAATACCCCATAAAATTGAATGGCTAAGTCATCAGTTAACTGGAAGCAATATGGTATAGAGACAAAAGAGAGAGGTTACCTAAGACGAGTATGAAAGATTTTATTAATAAAATGCAAAGACCAAAATCCCTTACAAATTCTTCTTGCATTATTTCACTGACGTTCCTCTTTCTATTAAAGCTTTGATTTATATTGTGATTATTAATTATATTTCATTTATAGTATACAGTTTTTAAAAAAATCTGAATATTTCAATAAATTTCAAAGCTATTTCAATTGGTAATATTCCAAGCACTCATGGTGAAAAATTTGGTATGTAAACTGAAAACATGGATCTTCATTTGTAATCAAGAAAAGTGCTAATTAAGAGCAATTGTTAAGAGCTTTTACCAAATTATATGAGATTTGTGAAAGGAGTAGTAGATTGCGAAGATCTACCCTTGAACATTAAAAGAGAGACCTATTAAGATTCAACATTAATGAGCAAGTTAAGAAATGCATTGACTAGAAGAACACTAAAGTTAATCGAAGATGAGTCCAAGAAAGACCCCGAGAGATATAATAAATAGTATGCAGACTTCAATTCCTTCCTTAAAGAAGGAATTATATAAGATGCTGAAAATCAAGAGGCTATATTCAAGTTACTTAGATTTAACTCTACATTTTCAAATGATAAACTAGTCTCACTCGATAATTACATAGAAAAGATGGGAAAAACTCAGGATAAAATATATTTACATTCTCACCTTAACTATCCTCAGCCAAGAACTCTCCATTTATGGATCCATTTAAGGGAACTGATATTCCAGTCCTATTTTAACAAACAATATTGATGAGTTATGTTTCACATAAGCAGGAACTTTCAAGGGAAAGAAATTCGTTAACATTAAAACTTCTTATGATGAAAACTCAAAAGACCTTGGTAAAGTGAATGATCCCATTATTGATTCAAAGACACCAGAGGACGAAATTCCAACTTTTTCACTCTGGCTTAAGAGCGAGCTCTAATCCTCAGTTGCTAAAGTAACCTTGCCAAAAAGACTCAAGGATGCACCAGCTATATTATCTAAGTCTATCAAAAGTTTAGAGTATTTGTTTTGTAATTGTTGGTTAACAATCCTCGTCAATGAGAATGATGATGAAGATGATGGATCCATAAGCTGCAGAAGCTGGAGATTACGGAGTCAAAGATCAAACCCTTGAAATTAACGCTTCACATCCCTTAATTGTAAATCTGAACTATTTGAGAAAGCATGATATCTCCCTCGCAAGCCTAATAACCAAATAAATGTTCGATAACATCTAGGTGTCCTCGGTACTCCCATTGACCCAGTTGTATCCACTGACAGAGTTTACACTTTCCTCGATAAATACCTCGATTAAGCTCTTGGAGAACATGAATTAAAGGCATTAAATGACTCAAATACATAGGACAAGCAGAAGATGTGGATAAGAACATTGAATTTGATTCATCATTGAAGGATGCTTAGAGAATGACCAAAGGCGACTCTTAGAGTAAGTTTCCAACCAATTTAGAGTGGGAGATGTTATTGATCAAGCTGCTAAAGATTAATTAAATCAGAAATCTAATTGATACTGGATTAAAATTTATATTACTGAAAAAAAGTTAAAAATGGAATTATTTATTAACAGATCTCAAAATTTATCAAAATATAATTTGAGAGTAGTTTAAAATTAGTTAATTTAAGAAGTAATTGCAGTTTTTTTTCTTAGTATTTATTGAGCAATATTTATCATGTTTAGTTAAAATAATTTTACTTTTGCATTTCTCTGAATGCTTAATATATTAATGTTGAAATTTAAATTTTGCTGAATAATTGGATGGAATTCTTAAATAAATTTGCAAACAATGAGCGATTAGTGTAATGATTATATATTAACTCACTTCTTTCCTTTCTTCTTCTTGCCTACCTTTTTTTTCTTGCCTCTCTTAGCTTCTATTATTCTCCAAAATACTTCTACTTTTTTACTCCTGATATCTTCTTGCCTAATTTATTTAATTTTTCTATAAATTTATGATATTAACTGCTAAATTAACTTATAAGATTGATATTGTAGAAATACATTTGAATTTGGAAAATTAATTATAATTAAATTATACATTAATCAAAATCGTGGCAGTTAAAGTTGGCCAATTTGAACGATCTTGGGCTCATTCGATAGAGGATTAAAAATTAGCTGGACTTTGTTATTGGCGGTACTATTTTATTGCATCCCTAGAGCCAGATAACTCGACTTTAATTAAACTCATCTAAATTCATTAAATTATACCCTCACATTAAAGTGAAGTTATCTCACTCCAAAGATGCGATAAAATAGTACCGCCGATAATAAAGTCCAGCTAATTTTATATTATCTATTGAATGAGCCCAAGATCGTTTAAATTGGTCAACTTTAACTGGCAAGATTTTAATTAATATTTAATTTAATTATTTTTAATTTCCCAATTTCGAATGTATTCCTACAATATTGCCTCATTAGGTCTCTTTCATGAATGCGCTTTTCAATTTCGAGCATATCCAGGCAAATGATGTAATGATCATAAGACCCAGAGAGCAGTTCCTAATTGGCAAAAGCTAGGCAGGTCACTCCGTTTTCATAATTATTTAATTCCTCTAACATTTTAGTGGATTCGAAACCCCAAATCTTAATGGTTTTGTCATCACCACCAGAGAAAAGCTTACCTTCGTAAACCTACAAACAATATATCCAACCTTAATGACTATTTGGGAAATTTTTCAATATAGAGTACATATTGATTATAATAGAGTTTTTTCCAATATCAATATGGAGAATTAAATATGACCCTGATACATTTTACATTCACCAGTCTCAAGGGAGAATCCTATAATTATAGGATCGCAACCTACTACAAAAAAATATTTATCTGTAACAATCATAGCTTTAATTGCCTCTTTTGATGGCACAAATATTTTAGTTACTTTATTTGCTTCTAAATCTACTATCCTAACCAATTTGTCTAAGATGCTGTGAACATCATATTGAATGAGTATTCTATATCAAAAGTTTCATGATAAAACTATAAAATACACGAAATAGAAATAAACTAATATTTATGAGTAAGAGATTTGTACAACAGAAACTGAATCGGCAAACTTAAAAACAGATTCACAAGTCCCTGTCTTGACATTCCACTGTCTTACTGTGCAATCATTCGATGCTGAAAATATGAAATCATTATCAGTAGAGGTGATGTGATTGATTTTATTTGTGTGACCAATCAATGGGTTGTTTGATTACCCAGAATCTATGTCCCAAGAACAAATCAAACAATCTTCATATCCTGTGAAAATCTTTGGGCCATTTAAGCAGAAAAAACACACATTCTTTTAGTTGGCTTGCTTCTGAAGTGCTATTGGCTATAAGAAAAGAGTTATGTTTAGTTTGAAAATTTTGATATGGAAAGGTTAATTCATTTGTTTAAATATTTCAAATAAATAAAGCTAAGAAAATATATCTTACATTATTCAAGAAATGATCCTCTGAGTAATTAGGAATAGGTTGGTCCTTAAATTTAAACAAGAATTCTTAATCAGGCCTCTGGACGTTAATTTTACTTGAAATCTTTTTTTTCAATAAATCCCAGACTAAATGACATATTAATATGTTAAGAATTTCATAAAAAATTATAGAGAAACCATGGCAAGAACCTGTTCAAATAATTTATATATGCTATATATTTGTGAACTTACTTCTTATAGAGTGGTCTGCAGAACTTGATACAGCAATCCACCCTCAAACCCCTTTGCTGAATGAATAATTAATACGGCAACCTTATGTCTTTTAAGTTTTTTCTTATAAGCTTTTACCTAAAGTTGAAAACATTAGAAAATGAATGCTTAAGTTTTTCATGATTACTTTTATTGCCGTTTGATTATTTTGCATTTTTATTTATTAAATTTAATTAATTTCAATTTACCTTTTTAATGTGAATCATAACTCAAGCAAATTACACAATAAAGAGAAATTGAAAAGTTTTAATTTCCATTTCTAATAAATATATGAAATTGTCATATTTACATTTAAATTTCACAAATTCCAAGAACATCCTTCCATCTTTCAAAAGCTTTTCAATCAACTCATTTATATTCTTAACATGAGGTTTAGCTGCAATTAATATGCAATTATTCCATTCTTTATCCTACTTAATTTAATCACACTTCTCTTGCTAATCTTTCAAAAACTTAATTAAAAAATTAAGAATATTTAACTATCTAACAATAATGAGAAATTTTTAAATATAATAATTTAATTTTTTATTGTAAACTTCATTAATGTCTCTAGAGTACGTCCTTAAAATCTTAGTCTGACCCTCTATTACTATGATGTGACTCTCTTCCCATATTGTCGATTTTGTGTTAGCTGCCCACTCGCATATCATCTATATCCCTCTCCGCCTATCTTTCTAACTCAAATTAGGCAACTTTTTAACCTAAGGCTTTAATAGTGTTGTTTGCTAATTTAACTTTCTCCTTGTACTACTAGAATGTAATTTGCTCTTAATCGACTCATCCTTGGCTCCATCAATTGCCTTGGAAAATTCTGACAGTTTTAGTGTAGGTCATTGCGCTCTTATTTCCATCAATAAACGCTGTCCTCATATTCAGCATGGACTCTTTCAAGCTCTTCCTATGAAACTCTCATTGATTTTTCCAAGTGATCCTTTGCAGTTTAGAGATTATATTCTGAGTTCATAACTTCTCTGTGTTTCTCTCAAATCCTCTTGTACTCTCTATCAACCATATCTTGCTCGTCAGTCTTACTTTGGTATTGCTTCATAAGATCATCATAGTCAGCTTGAAGTTGTTAAACCTTGTTAAGGTAAATGTTTCTCTCTCATTTAAAACTCTGTGCTATCTTTGTAACTTCTCATATTCTTCTTGTGCAAGAGTTACATCAGCTTTTCTCCTCTACTCTAGCTCAATGTAGTTCTTTTCTAAGATTTCAAGTTCCTTTTACAGCTTTGTTTTTTCTTTCCTCTCCATAATCCCCTTATCTTTATCCTCATCGACTTGCCTTCTGAAATGCTATTCTAAGTCTAGTTCTCTTTGATGCAACTCTTTTCTCAATTCATTGACTTGTCTTTTTAAAGTATCAAGCATAATTTCTTTCTCTTTTAAAATGCTTAAAGTTGAAGTTTTATCAGCCATTGTCGCATTAACTTCTTAAGTTTTCTTCTCAGTTTTAAGTTGCTGCTTTTGCAAATCATCCTCAAGACATCTTATTCTGAACTTGAACTTATCTACAACATTGAATTTAAACAATTATCTGATTCTTACCATTTTCAGTGTTTAGAGTTCTTCTTATGTTTCTTTCATCTTCCAGTTCTTCAGCTTGCTTAATAACTAGTTCATTTCTCTCTAGTTTCAAGCTTTCTCTCTCCTTTCTGAGCTCATTAAATTCTTGAGATTAATTACTGCACTTCTTTTTATATTCATCAAGTTATCTTCTCACCTGTCTGATAGTTTCTCGGTCTCTTTGCTCTTCAAGCTTTAGTTAGAGCGATTGATTTTCCTCGAAAATTTCATTGAGCTCAAATTTATGCTTTTCTCTCATTTCTTGCACAATTCTGGGTAGAAATACAATTATATCATATAGATAAAAGTTAAAAAATAAGTATAGCAAATTAATATAATGAATATTCATCAAGTATACTAATTGAAAATACTAATTGAAAAATTTCAAAAGATAAAAATAGATCTTCATTTTTTTGAAAATAAAACTTTATATATGGATTTGTAAGTATAAGATTTTGTTACCTAATTTTCTCAGTGTCAAACTTTTAGTTTTCAAGTGATGTTTTATAAATTTCCATATGTCTCTTGCACTCATAGCAAGCATCAGTCATTTTATCAAGTTCTAGTGCCCTCGTTTCCAATTAAATTCTAAATCTACTCTCCAAATCTTTCTAAATCCTCATCCTAAGAATATCTTTGTCAATTGGAAGCACCATCTTCTAACTGATTTAATCGATTTCTCTCTGCTTGATTTCGATTGATTTTCTGAGCTCTGAGAGGCGAGATTCATAGAGATTTTAAATATCTTTCTTTGAAGTTATTTCTTCTACCAGTCTATGGTGGTAAGATTGGCATTAATTTTTTATTAGTTCAAAATGTGACTTGAAGTCGGTAAATAATTTAGTCACTTGGTCTATCTCTACCTTTGTTTGCTCTAATATAATAAAGATCTAGTTAATTTTATAAAGTCATATTTATTTGAAAATAATATATCTTGAACTTCCTAGAGTGCTCTCCAGAGTTCATTCTTTTCATCTACTAGTTTATCAACACTATCTATTCTAAATTAGAATTTTTATTTAAATAACGGAACGTTTGCAATAAATATATTTCAATGTACATTATAGTTTAAAGCGAATCATTATTAATAATACATTTATTTATTTCAAATTCTGTTTTCATTCTGACTTTCGCCTTGGGTCTTTTGTGAAATTAAGGGAGTGGCGCCTGAGTTGAGCAAATATGCTAATTTAGACCAATCCATCTCATTAAATATCTTCATTAATTTGTGACTATCAAATTCCAACGAGTTTGCAAGCATCATCCTAATCATAAAGTGTTATACTAAGTAACGGATAAATATAGGGAAGGAACTTACTTTTTGTATTCGGGGTTTTTTGTTTTTCCTCATTTCTAAAAGCTCTTTCTATGCAATGAAAAAAGTTAAAAGCACAGCCTCTGATAAAATTTTTGGTGGCCCACAGAATGACCATTGCTATTCTCTAAAAACTAACTTTATATTAATTGATAGATCCTCGCATTTATAAACTTCAAAAGATATTAATAAATAGTACTAGTTAAAAATATTTCTCTTTTAAAAAAGAAAATTATTGCTCATTCTGCAATTATCATTTTTCTTTAAGTTTTTTTTTATTAATATTTTAAAAACATTTTTTGTTACATTTTTATGATTATAAATTACTAACTACTTAGATTAATTTATTTTTCATAAAATTGAGTTTTATATTCAATAAAGAAGAACTCCCATTTGTTTATCCTATAGATTTTATTTAATAGTAATCGAAATTCTTACAGTGGTTTCAGTTATTTAAGTTTGATATTTGTGATGGTTTAATTTTTAAGCAATCCTGAAGCACTCTTCTTAACAATAGCTCTAAGACCTGATTCATGAATAAATTGACACTCATTTTAGCTCCAGTAGTAAAATCTGTAACTTTCCTCATGTGTTTCAATGTATAGGCATCAGCTAAATGCTTTAGTTCATGATTAGCAAGCCCATATTAGAAATTATAAAGCGTGACTTTGTAGATTAACAGCTCCTTTTCTTAAATTTACTTAACTTTTTCTTGAATATCTTTCTTTAAAACATCGTGAATTCTTCTCTAAATGATTTTCAAATCATATTTTCTGGTTCTTCTCTCGTTTATCTTAGACTCAGCTTATCCCTAAATATCAAGATAGATAGATTCCTTGATTTTTTACTCACTGTGATCTTAATTACTCAGTTATTAGTTTGTTGCATTTTTAATAATGATATTTTGTACTTCCTGCTCTACCTAATACAAAAACTTAAGCATTTTATTTGCCAAGTCAAAAGCTGAATATCTCTTGGCATTCATGTAAACTTTTACTATATATTCACTAATGCTATCTGTCTAGCTAATATACTAAATTTGCTTAAGAATGTTGCAATATTAGACTACTAATGACTGAGAATCTTCGGGATTATACTTCTCAAGAATTGAAACACTGTCAGGAGGAGCAATTGTCTAAATTAAAATCACATTGCAATGACTATATTTACTCGCAAATGGATTATCATCCTCCATTAGCAATCTAGTTTTTAAGTTAAAGTTTTACTTTTCATACTTGCTAGACTTTTGTAAAAACATAATGTCATCTTTAAAACCATCAAGAAGCTAGTAAAGAGGATCATTTGTTTAAGGTTGAACTTAAGCAAGTTATTTTGGATTATCTCTTAAAATATTTATCAATTTCCCCAAGGACCTGTTTCTTATAGTAATTGTATGGCCTTCACTTTCTAGCGAATGTAAAATTAGATTCTCAAAATTCTTGAAGCTTATTTGCTTCATTGGATTCTTATCAATTATTCTTGTTAAAATCATGCCCTTATAAGACTATTGAAGATGAATTAGTTTTAAGTTAAAATCTTTACACCATGAATCAGTTTACTAAAACTCAGGGAAGGCTACTTCATTCCTGAAATAGCAATTAATAACGCTGAATATATTCTATAAGTTATTAAAATGAGTCTTATTTATGACATCTTCTATTATTGACAAACCTTTAATAGTTTTGAAATTAGGTAACAGATAAATGTCAAAATTCTTCCAAATTTTATCCATCATTCCAAAAATTAAACTTAGAATCTTTGAGTTTATGTTATAATCAATAGATCCCTTGCTTGGAAATTCTCTTAACTTTTTGGCTATTAATTCTGCTAAATATGAAATTTCAGGGCTAAACCTCAAGGCTTCTAATTTTGGTTAATGATCTTGGTTTGAAACATTTTTCTTCATATTCATTTCTTCGATTAATTATTTTTTTGGCACAAAATAAGTGGATTAAGGATATAGTACTTCATTTTCCATTATGTCTTTTATGACATCCTCAATAAATTAGTATAAGTCTTTAGATCTTTTCGGCAAAATATTTATCTATAAATCAATGATATTATTAACTAATAATTACCTTTCCAATTAAATCAACTTCAAATTATTTAGAGTTTTGATAAGTTGTTCCGTCGCATCAAAAGAATTATCCTAGTTACTTGTTGAACTGGAACTGTACTTATTTAAGAGTTTACTGTAAAAATATTTATTTTAATGAAAATTCTTGCTTGATAATATGACAAGCTAAAGAACATAGTGTATCAATATTAGTCTCTTAAGACTTAAATATCAATTTAACAATTTTACCGACCACTGAATCAGGACTAAGAAAGTTTATTTCCTCAAGGCAGGAATATCCCTTCAATTCATGTTCCAAAACTCCCTAGCAAATAGCCATTTGTAGGTAATTAACTCTTTCATTTTAATAAGAATAAATTTCCTTGAAAAGTCTCTGTTATTCTTTTGAAGAAAGAGTAGCGGATTTATACAGTCTTATAAAATAGCAAGGATGCAGGTGTATTACAGTTATATTTTGCTCAATTTAATTCTTGAAACTTTAATTATGAACATCTTAGTCATGGCTTGAAAGCTTGGGCTAAATCATAAATGGAGTCTCAGTTATTCTTGTTAAAAATGTGCTTTCGATTTGGGTAAGAATAATATCTCTTTCTTTTTCAAGCTTTTGGTATTATCGAAATTAAGTCAAAAGAGCATAGATCTCTCTCATTAGTTCATCATCATATCTCAGAATTTAATTTTCCTCTAGTTAATCACTCCTTTCTTTTTCCAGGAATTTTTAAAGGAGCATATGAGACTCTACAATTGAAGCCTATCTTGCCAAAAATATTAAATTTAGCTTTTCTTATGGATAATTGTCTACTGCTACAATAAAATTGTCTGAAACTAAATCAACTATGTCATCTTAATCCTCTTTGGAGTCATAATTTTGATTGAAATCTCACTGTTCTTTTTACTCTTCCTATTTCTCATTCGCTTTTCTTATTATATTGTCGCTTTAAGAAAGCAACTTATTTTCTGCTTTTCTTTCCTCTTGCATATTACTCATTATTTGATCATCTTTTCACCGCTGGTTACTTGACTCGTATTTATATTCTTCGCATTTAAGAATATATAAAAAGCATACTTCAATTATTGATTGAAGGTTCTTTATCTCTTCATCACCTGCTCCTCTTCCCTCTTTAAGATTTTATCTGTTCTTTTACAAGATATCATGTATAGACTAAACCAAAATAGGCTCTATCATTGCAATTTTAAATTCTTTTTCATTAAGTCCAAGTCTTCCTCCCTCAGCATATCCCCAAGTATATAAGGATCTTTTCACACTAACCGCTGCTGAATGATTTACCCTGCACTTATTGACTCCATTAAAAAGTCAAACTTTCTCATGGGAAATTTAGTTATTGCAAGATGATTTTGAGATTTTTTGTCTTTCTTTTAGTTTTGCTTAATTCTATCGGTAAGATAAGAACCCCAAATTAAAATCTCTCCTTTATCGTTAAGGACAGAGCAAAATTTGTAGGAACAAGCTATATCTTTTATCTAAGCTTATTCTAATGCTTTTAAAAGTTAAGGCATGTCAACATCCTTAGTGATCTTTGAATCACAGAAATACATGTTGTTGCCCCATAAAAAGACCTGATTGCCATAAGTTAACCCAATAGAAATATCTTATCCACAGGGTACTTTCTTGAATCTCTCTTTGGCGTTGTGAATTTTCTTTGGAACATTAGAATCCTCTTTAGATCCTCTTCCTAGTTAACCTTTCCAGTTTCGAACCCAAGAATAGCACATACCATCCTTTATTAGATGATCAGGATTATAGTCAGCTATTGCTAACATGTGATTAGGTCCACAAGCCACAGATTTGATTGGAGCTAGGTTCTAAATTAAAGTAAAGCTGAGTAAGAACCCTTTATTTAGAGCTTATCCTAATCCAAGTTTTCCATTTTCAAGAATTCCAGTTACAAACAACTCTCCGAAAGCTGATAATGCAGAATAGTTATCTCCACAAGCTATCATTTAAATGTTTTAGTGTGCTATTTATCTAATCAAAGTAGCCTCTGCTGTGAAATCAGAAACAAAACCCAGTCCTAATTATCCCTCATCACACCTTCCCTATCCAAATAGCTCATTCATCCTAGAAATTGCAAAGATATGCTCTCCTCCACAAGCAATATATTTAATCCTTACTGTTGTTTCCCCGGGAAATTTAATTAAAGACATTTATTCAGAACTATCAAGCGCTTAAGAATTTTCATTATTGTTATTCTAATCTTATTTCTTATACTTTCTAAACGTTGTTTAATCTGTATCTTTTGCAAGTTAACCATATGCATTGCTACCAAATACATAAACTACTCCTCCATTCGTTAAACTTAATGTATTTAATACTCCACTCTAGATAATAGAATTAAATTGAGATAAAACTTACAGCAACTTGAATAACTTCGTTAGAAAATGTTTCTTCTTAGTTTAAATCTCCCCTTTAAATTAATTTATTAATGCTTGGAATTTTACCAATTAACTCTCCAGGAATCTAACCAACTTCAATTGGCAAATGTTCCTCAAAACCTTTTCATCTTCCTAGTAACCCCTTACCATTATAGCCCCAAGAGTAAATTTTCCCAGACTTAGCTTAACATAATGAATGATTGTAACCAGCAGCAGCTAGAATGGCTTCATTTTTATCTTAAACAAGCATTTCTTAAGGTTCAACGCCAACTTTGTAAAAGTTTATTTTTCTGGTCTAGAAAATACTCCCTCTCGCTGTTTTCTGTTAATACCTAATTTTCCATATTTGCCTTGACCAAATGCATAGACAGTACCTTGACCTGTAATTGCTAAAGTATAGAAAGCTCCGCAAGAGACATGAATAATTTCATATTCATCTAAATCTTCTATCAACTTTGGTTTCTTTTCAGAAGTATCCATACCATGACCTAACCTTCCATAAGTGCCAGTACACCATGTATACAAATTAAGTTTTTAACTTTTAGTAGCTGAGTGACTTTCTCCAGCTAAAATAAATATTGGCTTCTTTTTCGAGAGATCATAAATTTCCTTAGGTACAAGGACATCATCTTCATCTCCATGACCAAGTCTCCCTCCCTCGCCTTAACCTCAAGTAAGAATTTTTTTTTTCCTAGTAAGACACATTGAATGATACTTTCCACATGCAATTCCTTCTATGAAATATGTATAATCCTTCTTTTGAATTATTAAATGTCTTGGTTCAAAAATATCATCTCTTGTTCCTAAACCAAGAGCCCCATATTATCTACTTACCCAAGAAAATAGTCCAGAATCTTCAGTAATTGCTAAAATATGAGCTGATCCACAAGCAACTTATGTTATAGGTTTAGTGTGCTTAGGAAACTTTATTGCAGTTGGTCTGGAAACTACGATTATTTCATTTTAATACTATTTTTGCAAAAGTTTCTGTTAAGCTTCATTATCCTCATCACTATCTATTGACATTTAACTTTAAGATTCTTAAGCATCTAGCTTCTTTTAGAAAGCAAAAAAATTTCTTATGACCTTAACCAAATGCAAATAACTTGCTGACATTCTATCTGAAACCTAAAACATAGTCTTCAATATCACCAAGTAATATGTTTTCTTCGATATTCTTACGTTCTTCTATCAACCGGTCAGCAAGAAAATGAATTCTATTTTTCTTAGAAGTAAGTTAAGCCTTTTCAATGCTATCGATAAACTGATTTCTTGAAACTAAAAGTAACTCTGCTTCCTAAGTTTGTATATATTGATCTTCTTCGTCATCCTAATCTTCTTCGCTTTCATTATTTAAGAAATCATACATTTATCCCATCAGACCTGTCTAACTTTTATCATCCTGCTATGAATTTCTATATTAACGATTTTTGCCTATGAGTCAAAATAATCCTGCAAGAGATTTTCTTTCATTAAAATAGGCTTCAAAGGCAGCAATATCTCTAATTCATCTTCTTCTAATTAAATGACTGTATTTTATTTGTTCTAGGCAATAACAAAAGTGTACGTTGGTCCACATACAACACTCTTCGCTTTATATTATTAAGTTTTATGTTTAAACTTCACATGCCCTGGTCTATCAAAAATCGTCTAAAGAATTGAATTAGTTTGACAATAAAGATTAGCAAATGAATTACCTGGTCTGAGAAATAAGAAGTTAACTGCTAATTTTTATTGTCTTCCCAAACATATAAATTTCCCTTCTAATTTATGATAGCACTGTGACTAAAACCAGCCGATATTATACTTGGTCCTAACATTTCTATTTGAGTAAATTATTATTAATTTCTATTTTTAAATGCTTTAAACATTCTTTATTGATTGAGGAGCAAATGCAGAACAATTTATGACTACCAATATAATAACTGTTTTAAATTTATTTTAAGTTTTAATCTGGAAATAAATCTAGAAAATATTTTCACTCATTAGCTTCATCTTCCCCTTCTTCTGTGAAAACTGCAATCATTTTAGGTTGTTCAATTTTAATATAATCTTCAAATCTCATGCGTAAACTATGTGTTCTTAATCCACAATTGAAGTTAATGTTTCTCCCTGCTTCTATAAGCTTTCATCAACTAAGGTTGGAGTGTCAAAAGAGCTACCAAAAGGTGGTACAGCACCTAGGAGACGGCCAGTCCTTTCATAAACTTCTTCTGGATTAGCAAAACGCATGTTCTTTATTTTGAGCACTTTCTTAAGTAATTTCCATGAAAACTTCTTGCTAGCTGACATCACTCAGTTTTATTAAGGATTAATGGATAATTAAACCAAGATTAACTAGTATATCTTTATATATGACTGCTAGATAAAAGAGTGCAGATTCAGCGACATTCTTAGAATTATCTTTCAGAAGCATTGACTTAGCACCGCTAGCAAGGGTAGCACCTCGAGCTTCTGCAGCTGTTTATGATGTCAAAACTTGTTCATGCTGAAGTAAAAATTAATACAAAGTTTAAAATTACTGTAGTAAGGTTAAAATCTATGCCCTTTTCTCTAAGCATCGTTGTGATTTTCTCAAAGGTAGCTGGATTTTCCTGATCTGGTAGTTTACTTGCAGCCTGTGACTGGTCCCTATTTTAATTTGATTCCATTTATTAATTAATAATTTAAGTTTAATTTAGCAAGTTAATTATATAGCCTAAGTATTTATTTCATCATCATATGATACATAGGACAAGATGAGCTAATTTCTGCACCACATATGATTAATTATTCATAAAGAATAAGTATGATTGGTTTTTTTAAACAATAATTCTATCTTAGGCCTATGATTGTGAGACGGAGGACCAGCAATTTATCCATTTGTACTAAGAAATTAGTGTTCTTATTTACCTGGGCCAGGACAAGTTTATCCATTGTCATATCATAAGCATACTTCAGTTGTATTATGATTAAAAAATTTCTAATTTATCTTATTAGATTAATCCTTTTGTATGCTGAAGATTAGTGTCTGACTTTTAATTTATGAATTTTAACCATTATTTTATATTATAGAAAATGTTGAGTAGATAACATATGATAGTATTAGCTATATTGTTGCAGAAATAAATTACAGAAAATCTTTAGCATGATAAGTAAATAAACAATTTTTTAAAAAATAGGTTAACAACTTCTTGAAATATTTATTTATTGATACATCTAAAATTAATAAGAAAGAGAGTTTTAAACTAAAAAAAAGTTTTATCATGACTGATGTATAATTCGATAAGTTTTTTATTATTATTTGTAGACTAATTAAATTAAATTGAATTAATATATTATTATGGGTGCAAGTCTCTTAAATTTA
>ARYC01002020.1:0-13448 GCA_000711775.1 Oxytricha trifallax
CTCTTGACCTTCACAAGGAATGGGGTCGTAAAAGGGAGATGGCCGAGTTCTATTCCAGCCAAGGCCTCAGCCTGCCCTCTATAGCCACTCTCGTAGGCACCAGTCGCTATCATGTCAGGAGGCTACTCCAGGATGCCGCTCACTCCGATGGTAAGCTGTTGCCCGCTAAGCGGGGTCGAAAGAATACGCTGCTCACAGCTGAGGAGGCTGACTCAATCGTTGCGCACATTGAGGAGAGCAAAGGGGTCATCACCACGAGAGGCATCTTGCAGAGCTTGCAGCAGCGGCTGGGAGTGCGCATTTCCCCCTATCGCATCAGCAGGTTCCTGAGGCACGAGTTGCACATGAGCTACCACAAGATCTCCCATCTCACTCCCAACCACAATAATTTGAAGTCGCGGCTCCAGCGCCAGATCGCCGCTGCTTACTTCATTCAGGCCTCGTGCTTGGGCTTCACGATATACAACATCGACGAGACCATCATCCAGAACACTGATAATCGCAGCTATTCCTGGATCGCCAAGGGCAGCCAAAATGTCTAGTCTTCGCAGAAACGCATCAGCCGCCTTTGTATAACCGCGGCTGCCTCCAATCGGGGTGGCTTCATCTTCAATGTGAGTGTGGGTTACACTAACTCCCACACCTTCTTGGTCTTCATGGTAGACCTCATTTAGCATTTGGATGGGCAAGACAAAGACTGGAGGGCCCACTCCATCCTACTAATGGATAATGCTTCCTATCATCGCAGCAGTTACACCAAGAGCATCTTTATAGTAGCTCAACGTCCCCATCATGTTCCTGGGACCCTACCAGTACGACATGGCTCCTGTGGAGAAGGCATTTCGATTCCTCAAGTTCAGAGATCTGAATCCCTTGTTGCTGCCCGTCTCCACCAAGTAAGCATCAGCTCCCTTAACTGTATAGGAAGCAACTGCGACGCTATGCATAAGCCTTGGCGTTTCAAGTTTCTCATCTTGACATGAGGTGGCTCACCGGCGCCTTCACCTGCTCCTTAATTGATGCTCTGAAGCACCTGAGCCTCAAGGAGGTCTGAATAGGTTAGTTTATTTACCAATTACAATAGGGGGATCACCAATTAATCAATTAAATATATTTATATATTTTTTAATTATAGAGAAAATGAAAATTGAGCGCAACTCCGCCAGAGCGTGTGCTGTGTGCCCCGAGTGCCCAAGTCCTCCTAGTTTTGAAAGGGCTACAAACTGACCTTAAGATGACCCCTCTAGCTCAACATTTTCTAAAAAACTCGAAAGCAAAAAAGTCTGGGAGATTTTGTAATTGAAATTATTTAATCGTTTAATAGTTTAAATTAAGGGTTTAGTTATTCTTTAAACAGCTGCCCTATTTTAATTAATTAAGATTAAAATATAAAAACTTAAATTCGATTATAGAAAAATGGATTCTACAAATTACGGAAGCCACCCAGTCATCGCAACATAACCAGGGATCCCAAAGCATGGGGAAGGGTCCAGCATACAAGATCCTGGACTTGATCGACGTCAAGCAGCTGAAGGGAAAAGTTGCCGCCAAATGCATCTTCGAGAATGACCCCAGAAAGAAGGCCATCTGGATTGAGTACTCATAGTTGCTGTACCCAATTGACAGGGACAGAGTGGAGAAGTTCATCGATGATCACAAGCCAGAGCTCAATGATCTCCAATACTGGAACTTGTATGCAGGCGCTCGCTCAGGCAGGGACAATGATGAGGAGTCTGCCTCACTCAATGAGGATGGCGAAGACCTCGATGATCTAAATGACGATCTCCTCAAAGCAAATGAAAACTCCCATTTATCAGTAGATCAGCGAAATGATCAGAAGCAACTTACAGACAGGGAGGACGAGAGCAGGACCGATAGCGATGATGAATTGCAGGAACTTGGGGTGACTATGCAGGTGCAGGACAGTGAGACACAAGCCCTACTAGATCAGTTGGACGATTATTCGGTGCCACCTGTCAACCTTGATAAATGGAAGCAGAGAGCCGCTGAGCAAGGCGAAGATCTCGAAGGTGAGGAGAGCTACAAAGACTACCTTGTGGAAACTATCGAGGATTTCAAGAAGGCCAGGTATGGAGAAATCCTGTGTGAGTTCGCTAAAACCTTTCTCTACAAAGACGTTTAGCAGATGGATCCCTCAAAGCTATTCGCAAATCCCTTGTGGCACCCTGGAAGGACAGATTAGAATTAGTATGCCTGCCTCGTTCACGCCGTCAATATGTATGCAGGGCCCTCTGTTTGACACCATAGAGAAGTTTGTCAGCCTCTATTAGTCTCGCGCTCATATGGTCATTACTCGCAGACCCGAGCATCTTGTGGAGCATGGCATTTCATTCAAGAACTTGCACCATCTCATTTATGACTAGGCTCGCAACATTTGTACAGTCCCAGCATCGTGCACTCCTTGCCAAAGGAGATGCTGGATAAGTACAGAAGAAACATCAGATTCAAGTTTCCCAATTTCATTCATCAGCACCTGACTGAGAACAGATACCTCTTCCAGATGATCATCGACGTGAAGTCTGATGATGAAGCAGGCCCCATTGCATAGGAATGCCATGCTGGCGCAATAGTGAAGGTGGAAGAGAAGTGGTACATCCTAGATACCGCTGAGAAGGGCCTATCGAGATCACCTTCAGTAATCCCCAAGTCCTCTAATGGTTGCACAATGTGAGCTACATGAACATCCTTAGCATGATTCAGGACGATCCACCCAAGCATTTCTAGAAGGCTTTCATTAAGTAGCGGTCCCTCATAATGGAAGGCAAGTTCGTGTAGAAAAAAGCGCGCCCCGAGAAGCCCCGCAAGAGTCACAGGCATTCGCTAAAGAAGTCTATCAGACGTTCAAGCCAGAGCCCAGGAAGCACCTAATACAGAAAGCCAAACAGCAACATCAGACCCTCAAAGAAAGACTGTCCAGGGCAACCCAACTTGCTGGGCTCAGAAATGATGATTAGAAGGAGGCATTCGCACAAGCAGCCTTGAAAGCCTCCACTGAGAAGGCAAGAATAACAAAGCTCTTCAACAAGTTCAATGCGGAGGAGAACAAGGAGGAGTCCTCCACTACCAAGGATGAGGATCTCATGATTAAGTCCCACGCCAGGCTCGCCAAGATCTTCACTTACTATGAATAGATCAGGACCAAGCAGTACATCCCTCCCTTCGACATCATCATGGACGAGATCGAGGCCGCCCCTGAGGATCACTAAGAGGTCGAGGTGGCTTGGAACTGGTTCCTCAGTGTATCTCCTGCCTTACAAATAAAGACTCCTGCAGTAGCAGGTGGAGGCCCACTTCAAGACTACCAACCCCTCAGATTTCAACAACCAGCCCCACATCGTCAAGGCTTCCTCGATCAAGAAGGCAATGGACGCTTACAAGGAGACCGCCAGGTGCAGGGTCCTCGAGGAGCTGCAGGTCCTGTTCAGCGAGAACCCCAGGATCCCATTTGCTATTGTCAACAACTTCAAGGATTGCCTGAAGGACGACAAGATCGTGGAGTTCAGGAAGTGGCACGAGATGGAGATCAGTGACTTAAATAATGCCAGGCTACAAGTATCAGGAGGCAAGAAGATGACCAGAGAGGAGTCCAGGTACTTCGACAAGATCTGCAAGATGATCAAGCAGTGAGCCAGCTATTTTAAATTTATTAGAGTTCATTTATTAAATTTTCATTCTCTCTATTCCTTAAAAAAATACTCTTGGGGTTTTATCAATAAATATTATTTAGCATTCTAAAAAAACTTCAATTCATCTTAGCAATAATTTTAAGTTTTCCAAAATTAATGATTGGCTGAAGTAGACTAAATGATGGAAAGTGTAAATTTGGTAAAAAAATGTCCCTGACTAATTTAATAAAAGTAGCTCTTTAAAGGTGAAGGATTACATTTTGATTTTATATTTTATGTTATTCCTGCTAATTAATAAATTCTGCATCTTTCCTGTGTAGTCAAGAAATATGCTCGTAGCGGCAGAATGTTTCATTTTGAGATTTCAGAAATATGCAAATAATTACTTAAATTTTTGTTAATTTTGGTATTTCTGGAAAATTCATTTTAAACCATGTTCCCTTGCGATTGGTGGCCTCTTATTGAAGACCTAAATTTTTATTTTCAATTTAATTTAATTAATTTTAGGGAGTTTTAATTTTAATTTAAATTAGTGTTTTTTATTTTTTTAATTTCTATAATTTCAAAAACTCATACTTCACAATATCCAAATGACCTCAAAAATACCTCATCTTGTAGAGAATTAAAAACTACATATTAGTTATATATTCTCAGATTTTATAAAATAATCATTGCCTAAAATATGCAACGTAAAGGAAAGTGTAAATTTGTTCAAAAATGTCAAAGACCAAGTTCATAAAGTCATCTGTTAAAGGGAGAAGTAATACTTTATAAATTTTGTAATCTGTTCTTCCTGTTAATTAATAAATTCTGCATCTTTCCTGTCTACTCACGACTCTAAGAAGCTAGGATGAAGATCGGTGTTGCAAATGTTAGATTTCGAGATTCCCTAAATTTGCAAAAAATTGTAATAAATTTTAGAGATTTTGCCAAATAAAAATTGTTGCGATTTTAAGCCCTTCCCGTTTGATTCAAAGCCTCTTAATGATGACGTAAATTTTTATTTTCAATTTAATTTAAATAATTTTTGGGAGTTTTAATTTCAATTTAAATTTATATTTTGGACTTTATAATTTCTATAATTTCAAAAACTCATACTCCACAATATCCAAATGACCTCAAAATACCTCATCTTGTAGAGAATTAAAGACTACATATTAGTTATATATTCTCAGATTTAAAATAATCATTGCCTAACTATATATTCTATTAAATTAGAAAGTTATAAGGATAGGGTGACCCACAGGGGCCCGAGGCCGAAGACTTTCAAATAGAGCTTTCTACTACACTAAGGCCTACCGAGGGCAGGTAGGGGGGTGCTAGGCGCAACGCATGAGGGACCAGTCGACGGGCTAAATCTGTCAGATCCTAGACTCCTCGAGTCGTCTGCACGCTAAAGATTTCCCTGCATAGATGAGTTACCTAGCTTGAGTTCAGTATCCTAGGTAATAGGGAGCAGGATGAAGGTACGCTCTGCCTTCGAAATGAGAAGACGAAAACCAATGAAGCCAACGATAAGGATATTTCTCCCACACCGGGTGGGTGCTGAAGCTACCACATCGAAAGGATAGGGATTACGTTTCCCAGCAGCGGAGGGACCGGTAAGCGTTTTTCTCCATCTTCTGTTACTCAGTTCGATCTCACGAGCTCTGTCCACAGGAACAAACTGTGGTGACTCTTGATTTTGGGAGAAGATAGGTAATAGCGAGAATGGTTTTTTCGGAGTTTTCAACTTTACGACTGCCACGTCAACTCACTCAGAGACGTCTACGTCACGACCAAAATTGATAGTTTGATTTTAGTATTAACAGTGATATGTTAAAATTATTTGATTTTAATCATTAAAACAAACAAACAACATTGCCTAGAATCAAAACCCCAAAACCCCTTAATGAGGTTTATAAGTGCTTTGATTTGTAGGGAATTTGTTAAGGGTTGGGGTTATTAATAGGTTTTAATGTGAAATTTATAGTAAATGTATTTAATTAATCACTCAAAATGCACCTTAGAATCATGTGGGAGAGGTCTGAAGTTTATCTTACTTAACAACAACTCTATCTACTCTATTGATATGTCTGATCTTGAGTTTGGTTTTATTATTATTGACTCTGCCATTTGTTATATTGATTGAGATACTCTTGTTTTGTCAATAAATTGCTTTATTCTTTGTTTAGCATCCTTCTCGCATCTTGTAGAGTAATATTCATTGCGAGACATATCACACTCTATTATTATTGCTGCTAAAGCCCACACACCCACTAAAAGTCTCCATCTCTCCAGTCCTCTCTTTCTAGATAGTACCCTTGCGTTCCCATTACAGTACCAAGCCTTGATACTTCCACTCTTTAAGCACTGTTAAAATCGATTATTGCTACTCTTACGTGAGAAGTTTATCATTATATTTTCTGGCTTCAAATCTCTGTGAACAAACCCTAACTTATGAAGCTCTTTAATACCTTATACGGTCTGAGTCGCTATTTATCCAAGTTACTTATGATTCCTTTGATCTGTTATGAAATCACTTAGGGCCATTTCATAGAGTGGAAGTCTGAAAGCAACATAATCCTTGGCAAGGAGAACAGCATCTAGCTTGATTAAGTAACTACAATCTTTAACTTTGCTTGAGTGAGTACTTGATACTCATTTGTAAACTCCATCTAATATTTATCATCACTTAAGAGATAGTTCAAGGGATACACCTTGTACGCGTATTGATGATCATTGATAACTTTCTTATCAAAGAGTCATCTAATATTAGGTAGCTTTAAAGAGAAGTATCTAGGCCAATTTAAGCAAGAACCGGTATTTTCTTGTATTAATCAAAATTTTGAATAAGCGAATTGTAAGAATAAATATTCAATATAAATGAGACCAATCATTGAAACCCTCTATACATTTACTATACTAAATTTTATATAATTAATATAAAAGTTTTTTAAAAGATGGACAAAATGTTTAACCGTTGCTCCAGGAATATTGCTTGGACCAAGAATGCTAAAACTTCAATGATAGGTCGCCAGGTGGCGATTAATGGCAGTGTGAGGAATCGCATTCTGTCATCAACTTAATAGCAACGAATGAACCGAGATAATGAATAAAGCATGAGTAAGGAGGGAGATTTTAAGTAAGATTGGTGAAAAAATCTTGATTAAAACGGAGAATGGTGGAGGTGGAAGAGGTGGTGACGAATGCCTTTTAGCTGCTAGATGTGTGTTTTAATAAAGATTGTAAATGGAAGTTTGTTCTTGTGGTCGACTAGAACTGCCAAGATTATCTAACCTTTAGCTCCATACTTTAGTGAAATAGAGGAAAACAAAGAGTATATAGAAAGAGAAGACGAATTTGAAACAAATCGATAAGAAGAGGATGAATTAGAAGAGAGGAAGAATCTGGGTCTAACAGAAGATGAAATGAGGAAGGAGAAATTGGCATAGTTTGATATTGAAATAGAGACAATAGACCAAGATCATTTATGCAACTACACTCAAATTAAAGCCAGAAAGTTTAAAAATGATGTCCATTAAAATGATTTAGAGCATCTATTCCAACAAAAAACTGAAAATTTGGGGTACAATTATTAGAAATATCTAGCATACATTCCAATTCAAGTTAATAATATGGACACTTACGGACTGCTGGCTAAATTCAATGTAGAAAGCTTTAAAGAAAAGTTTTTCATTCTCAATGGCCAATGGCTTTAGTGGCAGTTTTAGGAACTCTTTCTTATTTTGATCGGCGAAATTCTTGAATCCTACTTCTTGGAGAGAGCCAGAGCAAGGATCCAGAGAAGCGTTGAAAGTTAACATTTTGGCTTCTACCTAGATTAAAATCGCTGGAGGACCAGTGGGAAAGTCAGTTAGTGATTTAGTGATAGGATTCAAAACCTTCTAATAAGCAAAAACTCACAAAAGAAACATGCTTACCCTAGCATTGTTTTTTAGACAAGAATCTTTTGACAATGCACTAACTGGTGAAGACAGAATTGGCTATTGCTTTACTCCATCCACTGTTGAGGCCTGTCTTTAAATCTAATTGCAGTTAGAATGGTCAAAGATACTCTTGAACAGAATAGTTTCCCAATGGGACCATTTAAATTTTCTAAGGAAGAAGCAGAGGAAGCTAAGGAAATCTTCATTGGACGAGTCGCACACTTTCTTACCTTGAATGTTGAGAGGAAACTATACAAAAACCACGAGAAACACATGCCAGGAACTTAAGAACTTTACGATTTCTTCACTATGAACCCTGCATTACAGCACCTTATTCTGTAATCAATCGGTCGTAAAGTTCAGCAGTTGATAGCATTTTGTGGTTATTTATAAAAAATAAATAATTAATTTGCTAAATATTAACTTTTACAAATTTTGACTGCTCAAAAAGTGGGGCAAAAGTAAGAAAAATTTGCTACTTTTGCCCCACTTTTAATGGATAAATTACTCGCAAAATTAAACCTGTTAATAATTTTATTTTAACATGAAATAATTCAAAATTAACAGACTATTACTCAGACAATTTATTTCCCCCAAAAATATCTATTATTTACGCTATGGTACCTTCGAGTATCGAATCAATTTAAAGCCAATTAGAACTCTTAAATTCTTATCATAACATTTGAATATTTCAAAATGGAAAGTAACCAAACTAATTAAAACTCATATTAATTCACTATGTTCACATTCTCTTTCTTAGACATAAAACAAGGAATTAATAACTTTACAATAGTAAGAATATTTACTTAATTCTAAAACACTTGAAAATTGGTCATCTTACAGCTTAAAAGAAAGAATAATAATGTTTCATTGACAATTTCCAGATTCAAAAATCTCCATTTCGACATTGAGAAATTTTTATAAAACACATAAAATAAGGTACAAAACTCTTTACTTAACCCCTCGATCAAATTAAATATATATTGGTGATTTATTTCTTGAAATGACGGATTTAATGCAAAAAATAACTATATTAAAAGAAAGACTATACAAAATCATATTTATTGATGAAGCAATTTTCTCCTAAAAGTGCATCAAAGAAAAATCTTGGAGAAAACCATATTAAAGATATGCCATACCTGATAAAAGATATAAATTAGAAACACAAGCAGTAATAGCTGGAATTTCTCATACCTATGGATTAGAATATTATATGATTAAAAAATATTCTATAAAAAAAGACTAATTTTCTAGAATTCCTAAATAAATTGCATGAAATTTAATAGGGTGGATAATATTCAATATTCATGGACAATTTAATTCTTCATCAAATGAAGGAAGTAAAATAACTATGCAAAGATAGAGGAGTGCCTTTAATTTATAACATTCCCTATATGCCTTAATTGAATCCGATAGAAATGTTTTCGTCATAAATCAAACACAATTATCGAAAGTTAATTTCTGAGAGAATGATATCAGGATTAAATATTAAGAATAAATTAACGATTGTCAAGTCTATTTAATAAATACCACACTAAACAATTTAATCTATTGGATAACATGGGCAAGAACTTCTATTATTTAGAGAAAACATTTGAGTGCTTTAATCAAATTATGAATCTTTGGTCAGATTGTTTCACAATTATATCTTGACTTTGCGAGCTTCTTAATTGTTACAATTATGCATTTTGCATTTAGGAATAATTTATTTATTTCTGAATTCTTTTTTAATATCCTCTTTTTCTGTCTTTCCCTCAATTATTTTTCATCTTATATCAAGAATATGGATCTACCATTTGTTTTTATTAAATAGATTATATTTGCTAAATCTTACTAAACTAATAAGGAAATTTATTAAAGATTCTTGCCCATTCTTCGGTGACTTCAATTGTTTTTTTCTAAGCTGGCTTAGCCTCAGATCTATACCTAACTGCTTAAGCATTCCTTATAATCTCATTGGTAAATTGTTCTCTCAATGTTGATAATACTCAAATAAAAATATCTTTAAATTTTAGCTTTCTATCCTTTTTAATCATAATTTGGCATGTATTTTGCAAACTCAGCATCATTTAGCATAAGTTCAAATAAGTTCTTAAATGATAACTCTGGGAATTTAGGATTAATAATGACCTTAAATTCAATTGCTTTTAATGCTTATTTTTCCCCATTAAATATTTATCTTAGGAAATCAATTTTTTATTTTAGAATGATGGTAGAAATAAGTCGACTATATAAAATAAATAAATTAAAATTTACCTGAGTATACTAAGTAATCATATAGATCCTTTTTTTTCTAAATCTCTTCATAAGCTAATAAGAGGTGAGCATTAGTAATTCCTTACCATACTTTCATTTTTGATTCATGAATACAAATTGAGAAATATTTACTTTGAAATGGAATTACTTTGTCGCAAAATTTTAAATACACAACTTGTTACTATAAGAAGTAACATAAATATATATATTACTTATATATAGAGTCACTCAAGATAGGTGGCTGGAATTTCTAGAATTTTGTTTTGTCATTTTTATAAAAATTAATTGATTTGTAAAATAATACTTTATTTAATTTATAAATTTAATAATCATCATAAAATCATTGATAAAGTATTCTTTTATTGATAAAATAATTTGATCTAAACTTAGTTTATATAATAATTAAATATTTAGAATTTGGCATAATATTTGTGAATTAAATATAATAATTCTATAGTTACAAACATAAATTGAATTAATTTTGTTAAATAAATTTTAGAATGATATAAGATCTATAATGTTTTGACCCTGAAACAGAATATGTATATTCTGAATACAATAATAGTTAAGGGACTAGTTTAAATTTCCAACAATAATAAATTGTTCTAAAGAAAAGTTAGTAAGAATTAGGATTAGTATTGGTTGACAAAAATGATAACATCAACAATAATAACATGTAAAATTAAGAATAAAACGTAATCATAACAAAATCAAGAAATTTAAAGAAAGATTCAACAAAGAAGAAGCTTAAAAAAAAACAGAAAAAAGTTAAGAAAAAATAGTGGATATGTAAAATTTAAGATTGCTTAGCAATTTTTGATGATAGGGAAAAATATAAAACACATCATAAATCAAAACATTCTGGCAACAAAAAGTATAGAAAGGTTATTAATAAAAAGAATCAATATGTGTGTCCAATTTGTAAAGAAGAGTAAAATCAAATATTTCCTAAAAAACATATAAACTCCATGATTCATTCTGAGAAATAATGGATTAAATAGGGGTTAGATATTAATGAATACATAACAGACATTCAAAGACAGAATTTTACTAAAAAAGAATAAATTAAATAAATTAAAAAAGCTAACAAATAAACTTGGAAATCTGCAAAAAATAAAGTTATATCAACCAACCAAGAGATTTCATTGTTGAAATAACCTTATGATGTAATAGGAATTGATATTTATCATAAAAAGGTAGTTGGATTTTGGATATAATTCACTGTTTAAGACGAGAATGTAAATTGTATAGTATAAAAGAGCATTGTTGAAAATATTTATCAAGATTATATTGAGTAAATTTATCCATTTAAGTATTTAAATTAAAACTCAAGTGCACAAATAATGCTTGATACTATGATTACAGCACATTTAAAAGCAAAAGAACGAAAAACACAATTTTAGTCTTTTTTGATTAGTCTGGCATATTCAAAATCGCATTTGCAAGTGATAATTTAAAATCAATTTAAAGCTAAGAAAATTTAATTTAACTCGATAAATTAATATCTTAAGAAAAATAATAGATAGTGATTAAATTAGTAGAAGCTATAAGAGAATTTCATTCATTAGGACTTGTTCATAAATATTTGATTCCAGCTAATATTTTGTTGTCTGAAGATCTTTAAGTTTTAAAGATTTGTGATTATAGATATTGTAGTTATATTGAAGAAATAGATAATCATGGAGATGAGATGATTGCTACAGTATTCTCACATCAAAAATAAAAACACTTGCCAGAGGTGATAGAAAAAAAGATTATTATAGCTATGGAATGATGATATTTATGTTATACATGGGGTTTGAAGCATTTCAGACTATAAAAGAATAAGATGTTTTTATAAAACTGATTAAAGATTCCGTAAGTCTTAATTTGTCTAAAGAATTCAATGAAATCCTGACATTGTTTTTATTTGCTAAAGATTTAGAAGAAATAATCAGAGAAGATGATTTTATAACAAAATATAAAAATTAACTTTTAAAAAGGTTAATATCATGAAGGGTGAACAATGATTGTAGAAAATTTAAGAATAAATTAAATGAATAATTAGCATAAAATCTATTAATTAATTTATAAAATACTTTAAATTAATTTAATAGTGTTTTCAATTAACTCTATATAAATTAATTATAAAATAAAAAACTATAAAAGAGATCAAATAAATTTTGAAACTGCATTTCTTTAGTGTATACAATTATTAATATATTTATTAACAGGCTTAATTATGCGAGCTGTTAATCCATTAAAAGTGGGGCAAAAGTAGCCAATTTTTCTTACTTTTGCCCCACTTTTGAGCAGTCAAAATTTGTAAAAGTTAATATTTAGCAAATTAATTATTTTTTATAAATAACCACAAAATGCTATCAACTGCTGAACTTTACGACCGATTGATTACAGAATAAGGTGCTGTAATGCAGGGTTCATAGTGAAGAAATCGTAAAGTTCTTAAGTTCCTGGCATGTGTTTCTCGTGGTTTTTGTATAGTTTCCTCTCAACATTCAAGGTAAGAAAGTGTGCGACTCGTCCAATGAAGATTTCCTTAGCTTCCTCTGCTTCTTCCTTAGAAAATTTAAATGGTCCCATTGGGAAACTATTCTGTTCAAGAGTATCTTTGACCATTCTAACTGCAATTAGATTTAAAGACAGGCCTCAACAGTGGATGGAGTAAAGCAATAGCCAATTCTGTCTTCACCAGTTAGTGCATTGTCAAAAGATTCTTGTCTAAAAAACAATGCTAGGGTAAGCATGTTTCTTTTGTGAGTTTTTGCTTATTAGAAGGTTTTGAATCCTATCACTAAATCACTAACTGACTTTCCCACTGGTCCTCCAGCGATTTTAATCTAGGTAGAAGCCAAAATGTTAACTTTCAACGCTTCTCTGGATCCTTGCTCTGGCTCTCTCCAAGAAGTAGGATTCAAGAATTTCGCCGATCAAAATAAGAAAGAGTTCCTAAAACTGCCACTAAAGCCATTGGCCATTGAGAATGAAAAACTTTTCTTTAAAGCTTTCTACATTGAATTTAGCCAGCAGTCCGTAAGTGTCCATATTATTAACTTGAATTGGAATGTATGCTAGATATTTCTAATAATTGTACCCCAAATTTTCAGTTTTTTGTTGGAATAGATGCTCTAAATCATTTTAATGGACATCATTTTTAAACTTTCTGGCTTTAATTTGAGTGTAGTTGCATAAATGATCTTGGTCTATTGTCTCTATTTCAATATCAAACTATGCCAATTTCTCCTTCCTCATTTCATCTTCTGTTAGACCCAGATTCTTCCTCTCTTCTAATTCATCCTCTTCTTATCGATTTGTTTCAAATTCGTCTTCTCTTTCTATATACTCTTTGTTTTCCTCTATTTCACTAAAGTATGGAGCTAAAGGTTAGATAATCTTGGCAGTTCTAGTCGACCACAAGAACAAACTTCCATTTACAATCTTTATTAAAACACACATCTAGCAGCTAAAAGGCATTCGTCACCACCTCTTCCACCTCCACCATTCTCCGTTTTAATCAAGATTTTTTCACCAATCTTACTTAAAATCTCCCTCCTTACTCATGCTTTATTCATTATCTCGGTTCATTCGTTGCTATTAAGTTGATGACAGAATGCGATTC